>VZSR01001113.1:2142181-2176528 GCA_013398615.1 Brachypodius melanocephalos | reverse complement strand
ATATGCTATCCAATATGGGATATGGCACCCACAGCAGCCCAGAGATGCTTTTCCCATCCCTTTGATTCAGGCTGCTCTGGGCTGCAGCCCCTATGCCCAAGCACAGCCGCTGCACAGCTCAGCTTTTCAGCCTCTGCAGCAGTGAGACACGGCCGTTCACACACTCTGATCCTCCAAACTGAAATAAATGATCCCCTTGGAGTGAGCAGGGCCGTGGCAGTGGAGTCCATTTGGAAGCTCAGCCGGCAGGAGCAGGGAAGTGCTCCCAGTCCGCCGGGGCGCGTCGGGAACAGCCACATTAGCGCCTCAATCAGCATTAAACCCCGATCAGCCTGGCTGCTTCTGAACATCTCCCATCTAAAGGTCGGGCAGATCATCCTCTGTGCAGGCACAGGGGGAATGAGGCACGCTGTGACGCCTCTGGAGCATCCTCGGCTCTGCTTCGGGGCTGGTTCCTGGTGCTCTCTGAGCCCAGCGATTGAAAGGAGCAAGAAAATCCCTGAGGCATTCCCAAATCCAATATATTCAGAGTTTTCTCAAAAAAAAAAAAAAAAAAATTAAAGAAAAGTCTTAGAACAGAGGGTGATGCAACAGGAGCACGGCACTTTCAGGAGCAAAAAGTATGATTGAAGAGGAATCTCTTATCTGTACATCTGAGAGGTGAAATTTAAGGCAAAATGGAGCTTATTTTGAGTTAAAAGCTGAAACCTGAAACCATCCAGCAGAAAAGGAGCAGGAACGCAGTCCTGCTTCAACCGGACCTTCTGCCTTCCTCCTCCTCCTCCTCCTTCCCTGGGAGCATCCCACATCCAGCCCCACACCCCCTCTCCCTTCATCAGACACCCCAAAGCCAACCAGGCCCTCAGACCCCACAGCAAAGCAGGCAGCCCCCTGCAGCCCCTTTCCCTGATCCCGTCCATCCTCGCTGCAGAAGTGCCGGCAGCCGATTCCAGGCGCATCCCGGCTCCTGCCGGGCGGCTGCGATAACACACGGCCCCTTCACAGATTAGTCCCATTGCGCCGCCGGCAGCCGGGGAAACCATCAGCGAGGCACTTACGGAATTAGGAGCCAGCATTTAATCGCTTTGCTGGTGGCTGAGTGTTATTAAATTCCCCTGAGTTCAGCAACTTCATAGCCCGGGTCTTTTTTTTTTTTTTTTCCTCCCTGTAAAGCTCAGAGCAAAGCTGGGAGCTTGGTGGGGCTGGTTGGATCCGGCAGTGCCTCATCCGTACTCCATCCCCGTGCTCCAAAGAAAGGCCAAGGCCAGGCAGCTTCATTTAGAAACCAGAGGAGGAAAAGCAGAGCAGGAGCCCAGACTAGAAGAATATTAATATTTAATCACAGCAGGGCAGAGGTCGCCCAGGCAATCACTGTTAAATGTTATTGAAACAAAACATTCATATTCCCACCGTAGGGAGGGTTCAGGAGAGCTGCCTTTCTCCAGTCTGTTCTCAGGGCTGGCACCAGGAGTCAATCCAGGAGTCAATCCAGGAGTCAATCCTTCTGGGAGAACTTTTCCCCGTGGAGGGGTAGGATCCCTGAACAGCAGCAGGGGTTCAAAGCTGCCTTTTGCAGGAGCCAATTCTGCATCAGGGATGGCTTTGAGGACTCCCAGATTTCCAGCAAGAAACAACAAACACACTGAGGAAAAGGGACAACACCGGACAATCTCAGAATCTCACACTGGTTTGGGTTGGAAGGGGCCTCAAAGCCCATCCAATGCCACCCCCTGCCATGGCAGGGACACCTTCCACTATCCCAGGTGGCTCTAAATCCCATCCAGCCTGGCCTTGGACACTGCCAGGCACTCAGAGTCTCAGGGCCTGCACATTTCTGTACCGGGGGTTGTTGCACTCTGGGGATGTACAGAGGCACAGCCTCCATCCCTCTTCCATGCTCTGATGTCCATCTCTCCTTCTGGCTCTCCACAGCTCCCTGACAGGAGGGGGCAGCCAGGGTTGGGCTCTGCTCACAGGGAGCAAAGGACAGGACGAGAGGAAAGAGCCTCGAGTTGTACCAGGGGAGGTTTATGTTGGAAATTAGAGAGCATTTCTTCATGGAAAGGATTGAAACTGCCTAGGGCAATGGTGGAGTGACCATCCCTGGAGGGATTTAGAAGCCATGTGCACATGGCACTGGGGGACAGGGGCTAGTGGTGGTTTTGGCAGTGCTGAGGAATCATAGGGCTTGATGATTTTTGAGGGCTTTTTCAACCCAAATTATTCCATTATCCTGTTCTGTGATTGATGAACCAGGAAGGGCTTTCTCCACCCAGTTGTGCTGCAAATATCCTCCACCTTCTCTCCTCACTGTCTCCCTATTCAATATAAGATTATTTAAAAAAAAAAAAATTAATTCATGAAGCTATCCATGGCTTTGCTGGCATTTCACTCCCTCAGTGATTTTCAGTGGCAACCTGCCCACTCTTCCTGACCCTTGGGAATTCATAGGAAGCCCCATGGACAGGATTTGGAAGGAGTTTGGCACCGTGTCCCCAAAGCACTCAGCTCCGAATCCCTTCAGAGGTCAAGCGTGGGGCAGCAGCTCCTCAGCACCTGCTTTGACAGGTCCTTAGCACGTTTGGTGTCTCACTTCCCTCAAAGCGGGATTTCTTCCCTGCAAATTAATTCCCATTTTTTTGCCCACACACAAATCATTAGCCGGGCTCTCCGAAGTGCTAACGCTTCCTGTCACCTTCTGCTGCTCTGATTCCTCTGAGCTGCTGCAATCAAGCCCATGAGAAGCCAATCAATTAAGGCCCAAAGTATCAAGAGCTCATGAGCCGGTGTGAAGAACCCAACACATCATTAGGGAGCCTGTGAAATTCCTGCCTGGAGAGCAGATGGGTGGGAAGCACAGCACGCTGCAGCCCAAGGTCCTTTTCCTTCCCCACGGCCTCCACCCCGAGCTCCCACCTGTGTCAAGCCATCCGTGTTTCCTCCAGAGCTTTAGGAAGGGCAAGAGGACACATCTTCTCCCTGCTGGCACCAGGTGGAGGTTGGATCTTCCATTAGGCTGGACGTGCCCCACATGACTCCACCATTCCCATTGTTTGTGGGTTCTTTTCCTCTGTAAATGACTGAAGAGGGTTTTCTTCCCCCTTTTCAATGGAATCCCCCCGAATCCTATGAAAGATCCCCCCCGATAAAACCAGCCTCTCCAAACACCTCCAGTCTGAGCCACCGTCTTCCCCTTAAGTTAAACGCAAAGCATCTGCATCAAAACACCAAATCCAGAGCTTGCCTGCCCTCAGATTTTAGAACAGAACTCTTGTCTCCATGGAAACGCACACTTTTGAATTTTTTTTCCTCTTTTTTTTTCTTTTTTTCTTTTTCTTTTTTTTTTTTTTTTTTTCCCAGTTCAGAAAGCAGAGCATCAAGGCATGGAGCGA
Source organism: Brachypodius melanocephalos (assembly GCA_013398615.1). Lineage (NCBI taxonomy): Eukaryota > Metazoa > Chordata > Aves > Passeriformes > Pycnonotidae > Brachypodius > Brachypodius melanocephalos. Next base: position 2,173,136 of record VZSR01001113.1, on the reverse strand, counting down.
TGCAGGGGCTGAGGTGAAAGTGTGGAAGTGTCTGGTTCAGTCCCAGCATTGCAGGAGGGGTGCACCTCATTTTTGTGGAGAAGAGCTCTTCCCATCACATACCCCTACTGGTTGTTTCCAAACAGAGTTTGGTTAAAGTAAAATTTGTTTTTCCATGATAAATTGGATGTGGGGTCACAGAGAACAGGAATCGCAGTCCCATGTCAGCATGGGGTGAGCCTGGGTTACACCTCTGAGCCTCCAGCCTGACCCCATTCTGGGTTTTTGCTGAAATTCCCTCAGGGAGAGGCCGGATTCCCTCCTGAGGGTGGGCATCAGGACCCTGGTGCCCTTCCTCAGGGTCATCCAGCTCATCCAGTGCCTCACATCTCCCTCCAAGCATTTGGCACTTGAGAAAACACTCCCAGGTTTTCATCTGGTGATGGAAAATAACATTTTTAGTAGTAACTGTGCTCATGGGGCTGCACCTCTTCAGGTGAGACCTGGAGTTTACAGCTTCTGTGCATCCTCCAGGTCTCCATCCATAAGTGTCTGGCATCCTTTGGGGCTTTATCTGGTGCTCTCAGCCAGAAATTTCTATCCACAACACATCCAAGATGCTTTGTCCCACCAGGAGCCTGTTTTTGAGGCATTATCATGTAAATTATCCCCACATCTGAGGAGGATTCTCACTGCTAGAGATTGTGACCTTTGTGATACTACAGGAGAAACTCTGCCAGCAGCTGTTCCAACATCTGGAACATCTGGAGCTCTCGAGCATGCTCAGCTTCCTGATGTTTGTGCTTGGTTTGGAGCAAATGACTTTAAGAGACACTCACAAACATCTGGTCCCCAAAGCCTCTGATGTTTCAGGGACTGAAAGCTGCTCTATATTAATACCATTACCAATAAGTCTGGAATGTAGCTGGGCTTCCTAATTACTCCTGACGACCTCTCAAATGACAGGAGTGAAGTTTAAGGTCAGCCACAGGAAAAAAAAAAAAAAGAAGAACAGCAGCTTTTGCCTCTTGAGGGGACAGATGGAAGCCACAAAATGGTCTCAGCCTTTCCCCAGCACCCTGTGCCCTGCCAGGCTCTGCTCCACCTGCACAAAATGTTCTGGAGAGGCTCATCCTCCTGCTGATTTAAGAAGTTTGCCATGGCCCTTTCCTGGCAAGGGATATTTACAGGTGAAAATGCAGGGGGGTGTTTAGGTAAGTGGTATTTATAAGTACATCTGCAGGGAAATGTTTACAGGCAAGGTACTCACGAGTAATTATAGATCAATACTTCAAAGCAGAGTAAATAGAGAGGTAAAGGACCTCTGCTGGTGCGCCACAAATAAATATTTAGATATAACAGATGCACATAAGTATGTGCAGGCTACACGGGCGAGATAAAGATTGGAATTTAGCTGGAGCCCTTTTCCTGGGAGCCGAGGCTGTGCCATTAGCAGCACGGCCATAACTCAGCCCCTCGGATCAGCGCTATCGCATCGGCCCCGCGCTCCATCAAACGCGGCCAGGACAGCTCCAGGGAGAGCTGAGTGCACAACAGAAGGACAAAGGAGTCTCTTTCTCCTCTTCAAGGACCCCTGATGTCCCCTCACCCCACACCTTGGCACAAAACCTGCGGCTGGAGCTGTGTTACGCCTTTGCAGCTCTCTCGGACCTGGCGGATCCAAACCTCCCTCGACAACCCCGCGTCGGTTTGTGTTCGACAAAGTTCAGCCAAGCAACGAGGAGCCTGCGAGGCCCTGAGATCCCGCCGAAATCCCCACCCAATTTATCAAGTCAAAAAATGCAGCCAGGTGGGAGCTGAGTGGGATGAAGCTCTGATCGAGGCGGGAGATTAGGGCAGAGCTGGTTACACAAACCAGGCTCTGACTGCGAGGGGGAACAGCAGGGCCGAGGGGAGCAGAGCTGGGCAGGGCTGCAGATATTTGGAAATAAAACTGCTGGGGAATCGCCTGTCTGATCAGTGGCCGCTCCCGTCAGGCTGCCGGGAGCTGGCAGCTTTATTCCCAGCCTTTTCCCCGGGAATACTAAGGGCGTCTGCAAAGGCAAGAACAAAGCTACAACTTTATTTGAGAGCAAAACAAAAGCAAACAAATGCGTACCCAGAAGACCGAGCGTTGAAAGGGAGCAGGAGCAGCTCAGGCAGCATCTGAGGCGACCCTCGGACACCTCATGACTGCTAAAAAGTTTCCTGAGGAGCAAAGGCTTTTTGTTGGTTGGTTTGTTTGTTTGTTCGCAGGCAGAAAACAAAGTGGAAGGATTGCTGATGCCTTTGGCGGTAAATAAAGACAAATATCCCTCGATCGTGGAGATTGCCAGCGTGGAAAAAGCTCTGCTTGCACCATTTTGGGAAGAGGCTGAGCAATGCTTTCAGGGTCCTCGGGCTGATTTTTCAAAGATGAGCTCCTGCACCCCAAACCCCGGGGGGATCTACACCCTGCAGCTCTGGGGAAGCTGGATGCTGGCACGTGTCCCCTTGAGACACATCCCTTCTTGTTCCACAGGTGTCAAGAGCCTCGGTGAACCCTCCTCCCCCGATGCTTTCACAGCCTCAATATTTTGGGGAAAATTGCAGTTTCTCACTTAACTTTGCTCTGTGGTTGCCTCTAAACTATTTGTTCCCATTCTGCCTTTCTCTGAGGGCTTAAAGAGCCCTTTAGTAGCTGGTATTTTCTCCCTGTGAAGCTACTTAGACATGGTAATCAAGTCACCTCTCTGTCTCCTTTTTAATAAATTAAGCAGATGGAGCACTTTAAAGCTTTTTTTTTTTGGTTTTTTTGGCCAGCCCTTGAATTATTTTCCGTGGCTCTTTCTCAGTCCTGCCTTTACTGGCAGAGCTCAACGAGGGCACAGCCAGCACCTCTGCCCATCCCCATCCTCCTCCCCAGATATCCAGGTCGGGAGGCTGTGCTCAGCCTCGGAGAGATTTTATGGTTTCAAAACTCTTGCCAGTCAGACCATTCAGACAATCCAGCTCATTAAATGGAGAGAAAGACTTTAAATTTACAGCCTCCATCAATGTATAAAGCCATCAGCTTCCCCACAGCCACTGCCTGGCCAGCATTATAACGTAATAGCCTTTTTCTTTACTTTAAAAGCAAGAGATAATAATTAAAGATTGGATTATGAGCTAGCCCAGCATCACAGAAAAGACACAACTTTATCGTATTACACAGCATCAAAATTAATTAGAAGCACGTTAATCTCTAATCTAGGAAAATATTGCAGGATCTCTGGCCTCGATATCACATGCACCATCCAGTGCCTGACAGCCTGGCCCCTCTGAAAGCCTCCCTGCACCATCCCTGCAAAGAAACCCCTGCAAAGCTGCTGTAATCAATGCTGCTTTGATAGGCAGAGCTCGCAGACGCTCTGGCTGCCGCCTTTGTGCTGGGCTCGGTGCTCCCAGGGACCGCGAGCAAGGCGGGTCCCACTCCCGCCCCAAACCAGCACTGAGAACATTCCAGAGCACGGGGAAGGGCCTGACCCAGCACTGATCACTGGATGCCTTTGGGCAGAGCTCAGCAGGGCCAGGATCCAGGATCCAGGCAGGCTGCAGCTCTTTCCTGGGGCTTTGCTCCTTTCTGCTCCTGCAGAGCACTGACGGTGCTGCCAACTTTGTCACTATAGGACGCAAAATGAACCACACGCACACACGGTCAAGTTGTTGGGGCGAAAAGAGAGAAGTTTAATTTTTTTTTAATTTTCTGCTTGGGTTTATATAGTTTTTTGACAATTACCGTGGATTGGAAGATGAAGTTGCCAGCTGTCCAACCACACTGGCCACACCAGCAGTCTGTCATTTGCCTCCTCCTTAGAGAGAGGAATGAAAACCAAAGGAACGGTTACAATAACATTACTTGTTTACAAGAAAATCTTTGAGAAACTCCACTGCAGAGAATGCAAACTTCAGAAGGTTGAAAAGATCGGGGCGACACAACTTCACCCCCTGTTGGCCACAATCTGGGGGCTCTACCTTGGGTTTATTTGATTTTCAGCCCCATGTCTTGGTTATCACCATCACCCAGGAGTTGTTCCTGGGAGGGTGGGCAGGCCCTGGCACAGGGTGCCCAGAGAAGCTGTGGCTGCCCCTGGATCCCTGGCAGTGTCCCAGGCCAGGCTGGAGGGATTGGAGCAGCCTGGGATGGTGGAAGGTCTCCCTGCCCATGGCAAGGGTGGGACTGGATGAGCTTTGAGGTCCCTTCCAACCCAAACTGTTCTGGGCTCCACGATTCTCTGCTGAGCATGAGCTCTCACCCATGAGAGCTGCACCCCCCAAAGCCAGGTGTGGGTCCTCGTTCTGCCTCTCCAGGTGTGCTGAACATGGATTCATCACTTGATGCCATCATGGGCCATCAGACATGATGATCCTTGTAGGTCCCTTCCAGCTCCAGATATTCTCCAGTTCCATGACATTGAGGGCCACAGGGCTGCATTTAGTTCTGCAGGGAGTTCTCAGAGCTGCAGAGACATCGGAGTGTCCCACAGAGCAGCAAATCAAAGCCAGCAGGAACAACACAATTCTAGCAACAATTATTTCTGAAGAAACCCTTGATTTGAGCAGCCTGGAAAACTTACAGTGGGCACAAGAGGGCTTGGGGTTTGTGGGACTTCAGTTGTTAAGGAAGATTCACTGGGAGCTGGAAAAGGACTTGTGACAAGGGATGGAGGGACAGGACACAGGGAATGTCTTCCCACTGCCAGAGGACAGGGTTAGGTGGGATATTGGGCAGGAATTGTTCCCTGGGAGGGTGGGGAAGCCTGGCACAGGGTGCCCAGAGCAGCTGGGACTGCCCCTGGATCCCTGGCAGTGCCCAAGGCCAGGCTGGATGGAGCTCTGGTCTATGGGAGGGGTCCCTGCCCAGGACAGGGGTTGTAGATCTTTGGTGATCCTTGAAGTTCCTTCAAAGTTCCACCTAAACCTTCTGTGATTGAATGATCCTGGGAAGGGCCTGAGGCTCAGCTGCTCTGAGCAAAGCACTGCCCCAAACTCCCCATTCCATAACTTCCCTTACAAAGCTGAATTCCCTTTGGGATCACAACCTATAGAATCCTATATGGCCATCAGCCTTTGGGACCCACCCATCAATCCTTGTGTTCCTCACAATAACCTGGAAGAAGCAGGGAATTGGTGGCTGCTCAACACCTTCTGTGCAAGAAAGAAAAGAAGCTTTGTGACAAGAGCATTTTCTTCCCTGATCTAAATATTTACATTATTGAAGTGGAAAGGGGCTGAAGGGAAACCAGCCTGGGGAGGGAGGATCCCTGGGAGATGGGCTGGGAGCTGTTATTCAGCAAAGAGAAGTGCAAAGTAATGCGATGTGGGGAGACCACTTAAACTGTTCCTGCACTCCAGTGGTTTGTGAATTAATTGTAGCCTGGCAGGAAAACACCCAGGCATCCTGCGGAACAACGTGATGGAAGGAGCTGCTGGTGGCCAAGCAGCAATTAGGAGGGGAAACAAGTCATTAAGCTGCATTAAGCCAGGGATGGGAGGTTTTAATGCAAGGCTAATGCCCAGCTGGGTAAATTTGTGAAGGATTGACTCTTTCCCTGTCCATCTTTGGAACAGCCTGTCCCAGGACACCAGAGCACCGTGCTCCCCATTGTGCTGAGGCAGGATTGCCTCTTGTTTGATGCACAAGGTTTCAATGCCTGCCAAAAAAATGGGAATAAATCCAAGGTCCTGCGGGCTCGTTGCTGCCATCGAGACAGATGAGGCTGCTCGGAGCTGGGCACATCAGCTCCTGGAACTTTATGGAGTCAGCGAGACTCCCTGCACCTCCCTGAGCTGAGGGACAGGCATGGGAGATTGAAGAGACTTGAATTTGTGTCTGCAATTTGGGTTTCGCGGTCCCCAAACCACAGGGATCAATTTGTTCTATCTCAGGGAGATTGGAGGGAATGGCCACACATAAATACAGATGAGAGCCTGCACATGGATCCGGGTGCCTCCCTGCTTTAAACTCCCTGTCAGCCTCCTTCTGATCCCAATTCCTGGGTTTGGAGCATAAATATCTGTTTATAAAGTGCAGAACACCCTCCTGCCCTTTGGAGATCCCCTGTGGGTGTCACTAAACCCAGCAGCTCCAACAGCAGAGCTCAGACCCAGGCAGGAGCTGTTGGGTGGAATCTGCTGAATTTTGGGTCACTTTGGGCTCACAAGTGTCCACCCAGCCAGAGCAGAGCCCCAGCTCCCTCGTGCTGTGTCCCAGCTCTGTCCCTGCTCCATCCCTGCTGTATTTCCTTCCCAACACCACCAGCAAACCAGACCTGGTGTGACTGAGGGTTCGCTCCTGCCAGCTGGAAGTTTGGGCTCTGTTGGATTTAATAATGCCTTATGTCCAATGGATTTTATGATTAATTATCATTACCCACAAAACCCCCCCAAAAGTTACCCATTTCAGACAAAGAAGACTGATTTGATTTGTGATTTTTTTTGATAGTAATTTTTTTTTTTCTTTAAAAGACAATTAAGCCCCCGGAAGAAAGGGAGAACTGTTTAAAATCCAAATAAACAGGCTTTCTGTCAGAAATCACAGCTTCCAAAGGGGGCAAAGGGCCTGGGATCCATCTGCTGATGGGCCTTGTCAGCAGCCCCCCCTAGTAAGGGATCTCTGAGAAAAACTGAGCTTAATTAGAGCCTTACATGTTGTTTTCCCCCTTGCACAGATGTTTTCTCCATCATTCACTCCTTGTTTCATCCCTGAGTCCAGTGGAAGGCGATGTGAAGCTCCTCTCTGCCTTGGGTGCACGTAATGAGTGCTGCAGACAGTTGGGATGAAGTTGCCCAAGGCAAGGGATGATGCTTTGGCCGCTGCAGCAAATTTCTCAGCACCTTGCCAAGGTCCATTTTGGGTTTTACAGCCTCCAAAGTGCACCTTTTGGGGTGAAGGCTGAGCCTCCATGGCAACACCAGGGGGTGGTGGGGAGGGCAGAGGGTGGAAAATGGGAGGGTGGGAATGAGGAGGGGTTTGCAGTGGTTGACCCCATGGAGGAACAGCTCCTGTCGGGTTCTGGTGACTTCTCACACTGAGGACACGTTTGGAGAGGGACTTTTGGTAAGGACCTGGAGTGATGGGAAGAGGGGGAATTACCTTAGGGAGAAGGAGGGCAGGGATGGATGGGATATTGGGAAGGAATTCTTGGCTCTGAGGGTGGGCAGGCCCTGGCACAGGGTGCCCAGAGCAGCTGTGGCTGCCCCTGGATCCCTGGCAGTGTCCTTGGAGCCCCCTGGGATAGTGGAAGGTCTCCCTGCCCGTGGCACAGAGTTGGAATTAGATGAGCTTTAAATTCCCTTCCAACTGAAACCGTTCTGGGATTCCAATTAAAAAAGGCAAGGAATGAAAAACATTTGCAGTTTGGATGTGCTTGGGAGAGACGAGTTTGTCTTTATTGGCTGCACTCATTAAAGATCCTGGTGAGAGGAGAAATCCTGACATGAGTGATTGGAAACACAGGTGATGGAAGACCAAAAGGAAAAGGGTTTTTTTCCCCTCCTCTCCCCTGCTGAAGACAGCAGGAATTGGGGAAGGATTGACTAAGCTCTATCCATCAGGAAAAGACTTTCCATCAAAAAGTGAGCAAGAAAAATTGCACCTGGGAGAAAAAAACAAGAAGCCTGCAGGGAGAGCAGCAAACTCTCCTCAGAGGTCAAGAGAGTCCTTTTGGGAAGGACTCAGCAGGGCAGGAGACTGGGCAAGGCCTCGAGGAAGGCAAAAAGAACTTCAGAGCTCTAAAAGGACATGAAACATGTTGGGGGAAGGTGGAAGGAAAGAGGTCCCCCTGGAGCATTTTGGGAAGAGAGATGTTCTCCTGCAGGATGAAAGGAGAGGATGTCAGAGCGGTGCCAGAGGCGAGGCTGGGCTCGGGATTGGGAGAGATGTCAGCCTCAGAGGCTCTTTGAAGATTTTTCTGGTGGCTTCGAGCTTGGGGAATGTTGCTGTGGGCTCAGGGGGTCTGCCTGTGCCCTGGGAATAACCACCCTGGGGGGCTGCAAGGGAAAGATCCACCTTTCAGCTCAAGGTTCCACCACCTGGGTTGGATCAGTCCTGCCTGGGGTGCCCCACAGAGGGTGGAGCTGGAAGGGTTTGGGGCTGGGGAAGCTGTGCCATGGCAGAAAGCACTGCAGAGAGCTGACACGGCCCAGCAGAGAGGGAAAGGCAGAGCTCCCCCAGGATCCCAGAGGAGACCTTGCAGAGTTTGTTGCCAGCCAGGAAAGCGGAGCAAAGTTGATGGAGTGAGGCTGAATTTGAAGGCAAGGACATGCCCTGCAAGGACAGTGAGATTTGTTACCAGCCCTTTCCATCACTCTCCTATTCTATTCTGTCTTTGCTCTGGATTAATCAATTCCTGGGATTAATTGGCTCTGCTCCCACCCAGCTGCACGGCAGGGAAGACACTCAGAGGCTCCCCTGGAAGGGCACAGCCCAACCACATCCAGCCCCAACATTTCACCCCGCTCAGGCCCTGCTGCAATTCCCACAAAACATTTGCATTATGCAAATTTGGCATATGCAGATCAGCCCTTCCGAAAATAATGTGCAATCAGGCAATTAACGAGAGCCTTGTCTTTAGCTCGCAGGTAGGCTCGGTTCCTGAGACTCTTCATTCTGGATTGGCTCTGAAACCTTAATAATGGCATTTTTTAATTGCCTGGCAGCCTTTTTGGGATGCATTTTCACTTTCTTTTCCTGCCCCGAGCCCTCTCTGCCACCCGTGGAGGGAGGGTGACAGAGGGATGCTTTTCTCACGGCAGAGACTAGAGCCATAAATTCCACTTATATCCAGTAAAATACAGGCATCCAATTAAACCCATAATCCTATAAACCTGCCAGCAATCAGGCACACTTTTAAAAATCAAGCCCGACAGACACTTTAAATCAATATATCCAAGTAACAACTCGCAGCCCGTAGGATCATCCAACACCGCGTCCTCACGAAAAGAATAAATTTTCCAGCCTGTGAGTTGGTTTTATGGCTTTTTCCCCCTTTTAGCTTCTCCAGAGGAGATTTCTGAGTGATGAGTGATGGTCAAGGGCTGAGGGGAACCAGGAGGAGTTTGGGCCACTGCACCCCATAGGACACCACCCATCCTCAGCTCCTTTAGGCTGGAGATGTTGGGGGGACTGATGGTTTGCAATAGAATCCTACAATCCAGGGATTCCCTCCAGAGAGGGGAAAAAGAAGAGGATTTAATTTATGAGCAGCTTTCTGATAACAGCTCTGCCAAACTCCAAAATCTTTTCCACCAGGTGAGGTACAAAGTGTTTGGCACTGGGAAGGCACAGGGCAGGTGATGGATGCTGAGGAGCATCACTGCCACTCATCATCCCAGGGAAGAGAGGAGTCACTGGGTTTGTGGCCATCCATCAGGCCCCCAGGGATAAATCGCCATGCTCCTTCTCTTTTTAGGGAGTTTTCACCCCAAAAAATCCAACTTGCTGCCCCTTGGGGCTCTGCAGACCTTGAGAGGGGCATGGGAAAATCATGGAATTATAGAACCAGAGAAACACAGAACCACAGAACTTGGCAGTGGGGAAGAGAAAGGTTTTAGTGTAGAACCCTTTGGGCTGCCACCACCAAATCAAGGTGGTTCAACAAACCCTGCAAGAGCTCCAGGCTTCACTCCCGGCCCATCCACAGCTCCAGCTTTTTGGGAAGAAGATGCAATTTCAGCTGGGATAACTCTCCAAGAGCCTTTTTGGCTCTCTCTTGATATGATGCACTTTGAACTTGCTCAAAGAAATGCTGGCTTCACCTGAGGTTGCCTGGGCAAGGCTGGCAGGCAGAGACAGGAGCCAGGGAGGGCAGGAGGGTGGGAGTCAGATGGATTTTCACACCTCCCATTCTCCTGGGAGCTCCAGCTCACATCCACCAGCAGCTTTCCAGGGAGAACAGTCAGTTTGCTGGGAGCTAAGCCCTGTGTGCAGCAGCAGGAAAATGGCTGAGGCACATCTCAGAGTGCTTTAAAACAGTTTTATAGGGGCTGTTTTCTTTGTGTCCCCTCACCTGTTAAACCAGGTACTTCCAGCGTCGGACTCAGAATGCAATAAACACACGGAGTCATAAAAAATCTCTTAGGCTGCCCTGGAACAGCTTTTTCAGAGCTCACCAAGTGGCTGGGGAGGCTCAGAGCCTGCCAGGAGAGCGCTGCTTACCCAGACGAGGGAGCAGCACGTGCCCAACCCAATGGATGGCACGGATTTTCTTTTTTTTTAAATTCCTTTACAGCAATAAACCATAAACTTGAAATTAATGATCACTTCATGGAGAGAAAATGCAGCCATTGACCTGGGACTGAACCTCAGCCATTCCAGGCACAGCATTTGCTGCTGCTGAAGTGTTCATTTCCAGGAGTGGTGGAACAGAACCTGGATCTTCTGAATACAAAATGTTCCTGATGCCACTGAGCTGCTTCCTCTCATTCCTGAAAGTTCATTTTTGTGCAGAGTGTCCAACAGGTTTGCACTCATTGAAGACCAAAAGGCAGCCAAAAAATATTTTCAATTGCAAATATTCCATGTGGCTGCAGCTCCAAAATATGATTAAATTGGTGAAATAATGATCCAAGTGAGGCCCATGGTGAGGATCCCAGGATCTGAATCCCAGGATCCACAACCCCAGTATCTCTCTGGTTATAGAAAGAAACATTTCCTCTTCTCAACCGGTTAATTGCACCTGGTGAAAGCATCAGCCCAGTGCAGAGTTCATGGGAAATTATTCACATATTTAGCCCAGATCCAAGGTGAGAGTGGCCAAATCCCACCTCTCATCCACCCCTATAAAACACCAGATTCACAACAGGCACCATGACAATGATCCACCCCATCTACTGTTTAATTGACTGCAGGCCTGGAGTTAACAGGGAAAAAAATCCCATAAAACTGTCATTTCAACAGCCCTGTCTCCTCTCTTGGATAATAGGATTAGACAAAAAAGGTTTTAAATCAAAATCCCAAAGCTTGGTGCTGGTTTTCAAACCAGACTGAGGCTTTCTGGTGAGGCTTTTTTTTTTTTTGGATCTTTCTGTTGAATGGTGACTCTGAGTCAGAGTCCCAAAGCTCTTTGGAAGTTTTAGGCAGCTTGGAGCCAGATTGTTTGGGAAAAGTGGGAAAAATCCATGGTTTTCAATGACAGCAGCCAGGAAAAGCATCCCAGGGGCTGGAGAGGCGATTTGAGCACAGCAGGGTTTGGGGACAACACTGAGCTGCTCCCAAGGGATGCACCTGGCAAAAGGAAAAGATGCTGAAAAATTGACCAGAGTGCAGAGAAAGGCCCAGAAATAACCCTGGGGCCAGGAAAAATGCCTTACAGTGGGAGACTGGAAGAGCTGCACCTCTTTATCTTATCAGGAAGAAGAATGAGAGTGATTTGATTAGAGCACAGGAGCATCTTCTCGGGGAGAAAACACCGGGCACGGCCAAACCTCTTTAATCCATCAGCCAAAGGCAGCACCAGAAGCAAAAGCTGGAAGCAGAGGCCAAATCCACTCAAACTGAAAATTGGACAGTGGATTTTTATTTTGTTTAAATTTTTTTATTTTGTTTAATTTTTTTTTTAATTTTGTTTAATTTTCTTTTTCCTCCATCGGCAGGACGGATTCACCTGTGAAACAGCACACCCTGCTCGGACATGGCTTGTTGGGGAGCAGCACGGGGAGAATGTTGGGGTTTATCCCAGTGGATTTGGGGTCTCAGATTCTCTGCAGACATGGCCAAGCCCTTCCCATCTCCTCCACCCTCGGATCTCTGTGCTAGACAGCAAAGTTTGCCACTTCCCAGCCCCTCGCTCTCCTCGCAACCCACAGATGCATCTGATCCACACTGCAAGATAATGATAGAAAATTACAGTGTAATAAGATAATGGGATTTATTTATAGAATTTGCTTTCCAATCACGCCCACATGATCTATGTATCCCCACACACTCACACACACACACACAGGCACTTTCCATGTGTGTGTATTTGCATAAGTGCTTGGCTTTGTGGAAGCAAAATGCCACCTGGGGGATGTCTCAAATGGTTAGATCCCAGCGAGAAGGGTGCTGGCACATCACAAATAGTCCCCTCATCATCATAACAATGACACCATATTTCCATCACACTTTTCTCTCAAAGCACTTGACAAAAAAAAAAAAAAAAAAAAAAAAAAAAAAGGAACAAAAAGTATAAAATAAATGTAAACTGCTACCCAAAGCCCGGTGTGCAGAGAGGAGAATTGAAATGCAATGACAGCCTCAACTGGAGACAAATCCCGTCTCCAATAGAAACAAGCCAAGGGAAATTTAAGGAGGCAGCTCGTAATTAGCTGAGGATGGTCAGCACAGCAGGGCTCTTAATGAGCTTTGTCCCCACGGGGCTGTGTCAGGTCTGGGCACACGGAGCTGCAGTGGGTCAGGGGGCTCCAAATCCCAGCCCAGAGGGAAGCAGCCCAGCAAACTCAAACTGAGGAGAGTGAAGCACCACAATAACTGAGCTGAGGATGTGGTGGCTCTGTCACCTCTGCTGGAGCTTCCCAATCCACAACAACCCGGGTTTGCCACGCTAAAACTAAACTGTGGAGCTGTTGGGATTCATGTCCTGGGAGGTTTTGTCCTCCTGCCATGGGTCGCTGGGGTTTATTATTGCATTTGTAAATCCCTCTGCAATCTGCATCCCTAAATCCAGCTACAGGGAGAGGACAGGAGTGGTTAGAAAGGGGGAATGGGCCAATTGCTCCCTGCACAATAACCCTGTGCCCTGAGAAAGCCTCAGCCATGGACACAGGGATATTTGAAGGAAAAGTGACAGCAGAGTTAATGAATCCCACAAAATTATGGAATGGTTTGGGTGGGAAGGGGCCTTACAGCTCATCCTGTTCCAATCCCTGCCATGGACAGGAACACTCTCCTCCATCCCAGGTTGCTCCAAGCCCCTTTCAACCTGGCCTTGGACACTTCCAAGGATGAGGAGCCCACAACTTCTCTGGACACCTGCACTTGTCCAGGCTGCTCCTACTCTGACCATCCCCACCATGGGCTCACTGTGCCGGAGCCACCAACAGCCAGGGCACACTCAGGACCAGCTTTGGGGGTGAAACGTCAACTTTTTAAAAAGAAAACATAATTTCAGCACCTTCAGACTCCGCAGCAAACACGTTTTCCCCAAATACTTCACTAAGAGCACACGAGGATTGTACCTGCCCATCCACAGGGGCAGGAGAGGGGGAGACAGCGGGTGAGGATCCCTGCTCAGGATCCTTTATCAGGATCTGTGTTCAGTACCCCTGCTCAGATTCCCTGTTCAGGATCCCTGCTCAGGGTCTCTGCTCCAATTCCCTGTCTGGTGTCCCTGCTCAGGATCCCATCCCAGCATCCTGACCCCGTGGAACCCATGGCAGGAGGCTGTGGCAGACACATCTCTCTGTCCCTCTGTCTGTCTCTCTGTCCCTCTGTCCCTCTGTGCCTCTGTCTCTCTGTCCCTCTGTCCCTCTGTCCCTCTGTCTCTCTGTCTCTCTGTCTCCCTCTGTCTCTCTGTCCCTCTGTCTCTCTGTGTCTCTGTCCCTCTGTCCCTCTGTCTCTCTGTCCCTCTGTCTCTCTGTCCCTCTGTCCCTCTGTCTCTCTGTCCCTCTGTCTCTCTGTCCCTCTGTCCCTCTGTCTGTCTCTCTGTCTCTCTGTGTCTCTGTCCCTCTGTCCCTCTGTCCCTCTTTCTCTGTCTCTCTCTCTCTCTCCTCAGCTGCAGAGAGGTGCAATTATTTTCCAAGCGCTGCTGAGCATCTCCACCGAGCCGGCTTCTCCGGGGAAGATCAAAGCCAACCTCTGATCAGGAGAGCCGAGCAAGATCCCTGCTCGGGGAGGGAGAACAGGGAGGAGAGGAAAAACATCAAGAACGGGGGGATGGCTGGCAGCGAGGGGAACTTTTCCATTAGTGGGGTTGGATAAACCCTAAACAAACCCGGCTGGAGTTAATGCTGGCCTCCAATGGCCCGGGGGTGGCCGGGCTGTGACAGCCCCCCGAGCTCTGGGTGGGACACGGAGGGCTGGGCACCCCCTGCCCCTGCAGCACCCACTGCCCACCCCAGCTCTGCCGGGGAGAGGGGGCAACCAAGCCTTGCAGGGATTTTTTTGGGAATGCGAAGGGCCAAGAGGACCCAGATCATCTTTTATAGATGCCGCTGCCTCCGGCGGAAAAGCCGCAGCAAATTCCAGCACTTCGCTGCTCCTTTGATTTCGGCACTTTGAATCAGGGGGAGGGAGAGCCCCCCACACCCAGACCCCAACCCTGCCGGCTCCTGGGGGTGCTCCAGGATGTCCCAGCACCCCATTCCCTCCTCCAACCCCCCAGCAGCAGAAATCTCATCAACAGCACCGAGCTGGGGGCTCCTTCCAGGCTCCGGGGAAGGGAGGGGAGAAGGTGCAGGGCTGGCTCCCTCTCCCTTCGAACGGAGTTGTGCTCTATATTCAAATGGCAGCTTAATGAGCCTTTCCCTATTTCGAGCAACTTTATCACATCATTAAAGCGCAGGAATGAATAATACATCTAGCGGGGGGCTCGGCTGAACTCCAGACCCGCCGCAGCTTCAAAGGGAGACACGGCAGAGGCAGCAGGAGGACGGGGCTGTGCCGGGAGAGCCCCCAGTGATCCGGGCTTGGGGTGCCAAACCACCCCCAGGTACACCTGAGCTGCTTCCCAGAGCACCAAACCCCTGCCGGTTTACCCCAAACTGCTTGTACCCAAACTGGCCCTACTCTTCTCCTCTCTGGCACGAAAAAATAAAGGAATAATGTTTTAAAGTTGTTTTGACATGGTTTTTAATTATTGCTTCCAGCAAAGTGCCCGGGGGGTAAAGAGCTGCTCCCACACCAAGCTCCCTGTGTGGGCCCAGCCCCAGCCTGTCTCCATCTCTTCCCATCCTCAAAAATGAGGCAAAAATGGGTAAAAAGGCCTGATCCAGGTCACATCAGACCTCACTGAGCACTGGGTGAGGTCTCGGCCAAATGCTCCCCTTGCCAAAGTGGAGAAATGTCCATTCCATGCCCATGGATGAATGGGCAGGGGAAGCTTTGCTGCTCCTGGAGGCAGGATCTGTGCCCGAGCACCCAGGGGTGCCCTGCACCCCAAGGTGGCCTCAACACAGGCTCGGCAAGAAAAGGAAACAAAACTCATCTATTAAGCTGAAAGCTCGTTTAAAACAGGATAAAAAGTTAAAAAATATAATGAAACAAATCCAAGAGGCCAAACCATCTTCAGCTCATGATGCAAGTATATTCTCCCCAGGGGAAATCTAAGCAATTAATGCTGGAAAGATTCGAAGATTTTATGGTGTAGGGCTTTTTTATAATTTGTCCTCATCAAAACTAGTCCTTATACATCTTTTGGTCCATTGTTTGTGGCCATTGATTTGTTTTTCTCTTATTCTTTCTGACTGTTGTATTTTGGATGGTGCTTACTGATGTGAAAAAAGCCATCTTGTGTGGCTGATAAGGCTGGAGATAACTGCAGAGGTCAAGGAACAGCTGGGGAAAGAGAAAAGAGGAGAGGAAAAAGTTTCAGCATCTTCAGTTTCATCCTCACTCCCCCCAAAACCCGCAGAAAAATCACATCCAGTGGCCCAGAATGGTAAATGAGACGGATTTTCCCCAGGGTCAGCCCAGAGGAAGAAAGGAAGGAAACAATTTAACTGTATTTCCTCATTATCTGATCTCAGCCGCTTTAATTTGTGCTCTCTTTGAGGCTTCTCCTTTTTTCTCTTTCTCATGTGTTCATCTCCTCCTGTCGGGAGTGTTGAGCTGAGTAATGGATGA
Organism: Brachypodius melanocephalos; assembly: GCA_013398615.1. NCBI lineage: Eukaryota > Metazoa > Chordata > Aves > Passeriformes > Pycnonotidae > Brachypodius > Brachypodius melanocephalos. Next base: position 2,157,355 of record VZSR01001113.1, on the reverse strand, counting down.
CATTGCAAGAAAATGGGAGGGTTTTGCTCAGCCCAAAAAACACTTCCAAGGTCGCACGTGACAGAGGCAGACACTGCTTTCAAGGTGAGGCAGAGAGGAGAAGAAAAATCTCTTAAAAATCTCTTATCAGGTCTTAATAAAAGAAATTTGCCGCTGTATTCCCATCATGAGCCAAGAGCAGCCTCATCCTTTTCCATTTCTTCTCCCTTCGAGGATGGCAAAGCCAGTCCTGAGTGACCACCCAAGGGCAAGGAAAAGTAATTGCTGGGTGGGAGAGATCAGACTTTAAGGAGAGAGAATCACAGAATAATGGAAAGGTTTGGGTTGAAAGGGGACTTAAAGCTCCTCTCCTGCCATGGGCAGGGACACCTTCCACTGTCCCAGGCTGCTCCAAACCCTGTCCAACCTGGCCTTGGGCACTGCCAGGGATCCAGGGGCAGCCACAGCTGCTCTGGGCACCCTGTGCCAGGGCATCACCACCCTCCCAGGGAACAATTCCTTCCCACTATCCAGTCTAAATCTCTCCTCTTTTAGTCTAAAACCCTTCCCCTTGCCCTTTCCAGGGGAGAGGTTGAAGGGAGTTTTGTTGGAGCCCCAGAAATGCAGAGGGCACGTGGGTTGAAAACAGAAGCAGTGACTCTGGAGAGATGGAGGAAGGCTCCTTATTTGGTTTGAGGGTTATGTTTTCTCACAGAATTCAAAGAAGCAATTTGATAAAATGGCTATTAATTATGCCTGTCTTTGTTTGAGCAATTAAGGGGCCGTTTCACTTCTGGGAGAGCCCAAACGGAGCCTAAATGAGGTCAAAGCAAAGCAAAGCCACCTCAAGCTTAATTACAAAAGCAGTTTGCTGCTCTGAGTTCGGCCTCTGGAGCTGGATTTAGTTCCAGGACCAAGGGAGAGGGCTCTGCCTCCCAAACCACTCGGGGCAGCAGGGATGAGGATGTTAACAAACCTTGCAGTGGCAGAAACAACGGGACAGCAGCGGCTGCCCAGGAGGAATCTCAGCCCGACAAAGCCTCAGTGCCGGCGTGGAGACAACCTTACGGTGCCAATCCAGAGTGAAACGGAGCCCTGCAGCTCTAATTAAAAGGGCTGCTGTAGCTAATGATCTGCCCAGCACTAATTAACTTCCAAACGTGGCGGCTCCATTCACTTTGTGCTCTGCTGCTGGGTTTGCTGTTGTTCTCCAGGCTCCTCCTCGGGTCGGTGTTTTCTTCCCCGGGAAGATCTCCTAAGCACGGATAACTAAATCCTTGCAAACCTCTGAGGTCTCTCCTCCTCCTTCTTCCCTCTCCTTTTATTTTATTCCATTTTCTTCTTCTCTAATTTGCCCAATTCTGCTTCCAGAAATTGGTGACTTATAATAGAAGTGTCTCCTCAGCCATATTTATAGCACGGCGCCAGCGTGAGGCTCCCAGAAGGTTCAGGTAGCTGGGAAATTCAAATTTAGCTCAGGGAGGCTGCGAGGATGCAGCCATGTCCTTTGGGAGAGGATTTTCCCCACTTTGTCCCCAATCTGAACCTCTCCCATGCTGCTTTGATGGGGTGATTTGGGTGTGGGATGGGATATGGGCTTTGTGCTGAAAATCAGGTTCCACATCGGAGTCAGGCGGGGAAACCATCAGCTTTAAGTGTCAGGTTTGGGGTTGTTTTTAATGTGATTGATTGTCATGGGTGAGGGGCTTTTGCACAAGGACGAAATGGGTTTCCCAAGCCAAAAACCTGACCTGTGGGGTCCTTTCCTATCCCAAGCCCATCATCCAAGCCCGTTGTGCGATGAAGAGGGAAACGCGGCGCTGCGGAAGCGTGACTGGCAGCCAGCCTTTGCCATCTGCTCCAGCCCCTCATTACGGATTCACAACAAACAGGCACCACAATTAGATCCCCACAAACACCTCGTGGATCATATGCAGTGGGAACACAGGCATATGCTCCCTGCCCAATAAATCCCACGCCAGAGCCAGGGCTGCTCCCGGGGAAGAGCAAGGAGGAGCTCTCCTTGCCTCCACTCGTGAGCCACAGGGAAGGTGTGGAACAGGAATCTCGCTCTGCCACGGGGAAGGGAAGTAAAGGGTGCTGAGGGAGTGAGAATTTTCGACTTGGAGGATGTTTGGAGGTGCTTCAGGCTCTACAATGGGCTGAACCCTTTTGCTGAGTGACTCCCAAAAAGCTCAGACTGGGCTCGATGAGCCCAAACTGGCACAGAGGTTCAGAGGAGCATCCCAAGGCTGGCACGAGATCTCTGCGTCTCCCACATTGAAGAAGCCCCTCTGTGCAAGCCCTGCTGGTGGCCCCGGTGACTGAAGTGATGAAAGCTGCTCTCAGGAGCTGGAACAGAATCACTGCATGGACAGAAGTGGCTCAGAGAGAGGACAGACACAATAATTGTCCCTGACTCCTCAGTGCTCCTCCGGCAGACGGTGCTGGTGCCAATGGCTCCACTGTAGAAACGTGCTCGAGGGACAGAACAGCAGCCCTGCCCCTTCAAACCCCTCCAAATCCAGAAAAAAACTGTCATGGATGAGACAAGAATTGTCCTTGGAGCCTGGAAAGGCACCTATTAAATCGCCAATCTCCAGTCTTTGGAAGAAGCCACCTCCTGTTGTCTCATGATGCTCAGTAAATTCTTAACACACAGAGAAATCCACTTTTTTCCCCCATATTTTCCCTTCCAGACCTACTCCTGCTGTCTGTAAAATTGAAGCTCTCCCTACATCCTCCTTCCCCTTCCCTCTGATATTCAGGAAGGGGAGACACCCCCACAGCACAGGCAGCAGCATGTCCATAAATATCCCCTTCTCTTTCCCCAAATTTCCATTTCGTTGCTCCTGTGGCTTTGTTGTTGCAATAAATTGGGAGTGCAACATCTGCACATCAGCTGCTTCCAAGCTTTTGGTAAAGCAGGCATCTGATACCTTGTTATTTCTGTTCCCTTCTTCCCCAAAAAAATGGATGTGCCACAAGGTTGCCAGGCCAGAGGGAAGCGATGGAAAGCTCTGAGTTGTTAATTTTCATTTAGAAGTTTAAATTATCCCAGATCTGGAAGATGTTCCTGGGGTGAACCCAAACCAAAGGCTTTGCTGGGGGTTCTGTTTAGTCAGCAGCTCAGTGGAAGGAGAAACATCTGCTCCAGCCAGGCTGGAAAGATGCTGGGTATCCAAAGCCAACAGATAAAAACACGGATATTTCAGGAAGAGATTTCCTCCTTTCCTGAACATGAAAGTTTAGAAAAATGAATATGGTTGGTCAAGCCCAATCTCAATATCTATGGAAAGAGGGAGAAGATGAATTTTAAACTCATGAAGGCACAAAGCTTAAGGATCAAAATAAAGGGGAAGCCTTGAAAAAAGCCCCTCAGGGGTTGGGAGACATTAACAGGGAGCTGGAATTGTTGGAGGGCTGTAAGGGAAGCACTGGGGTGTTCTCAGATGTGGGGGTTTGCAATTCCAGGCTGGGAAGAGCTTCCGTGGAGGATAAGGAAGATGCCTGAATTCCCATGCCCCTCATTGCCTCTGCCCCAGAGCAGGTTCATCCAAGGAAAGCACATCCACCTCCTGCCAGGGATGTTCAGGAACATTTGGAAAATGCCTGCAGGCAGGTGGAGGATGCAGTTTGTGCTGAGGGGATGGGGAGTCCACCCAGATGTACCCAGAGGGGGAGGTTGGGATTTGCATTCCCATTTTACCACCTGGAATCAGAGGATGCTGGTGGGAATAAGGGGATGAAGCATTGCCCTCCCCAGGGAACAAGACCTGGCTGCATGGGAAATGCAGGGAGGATTTTTGTTTTCATTCCCAGCCCTTCCAGTGCTCCCCAGGGAGCAGGGAAAGGCACTTTTAGGGCATTACACCACACCTCATATCCCAGTGACCAGGCAGTGACCAGGGGAAGGGATGGACCTGGTGTGACCTTGGGCCACAGAGGGTGGGAAGCAACAGGAGTCCTGTGGATTCTGCTCCCCAGATTCCCCAGTTAATAAATGAACCCAAATGCTGGAATCAGATGACCCCAGGGAGCTTTTCCCATACACATTTTCCCCTGGGGGTTTCATCCTCCTTCAATGCCAGTGACTGAAAGTTTGGATCCCAACCCAAAGCTGGAAAGTCTCACTGAAAATCCCCCCAGGAGAGGAGAAAAAGTCACTTTTCAGCAAGAATTTGTTGAAACAACTTGTTTGACTTTTTTATCTTTACACTATCCCACTGCAAAAAAACCCAAATACTTCGTAAAAAATTCTATTAAATTTGCCTCATGAAAAATCAGTTTGGGGCTTTTTCCTAGAAAAAGTCCTTGTTTTTCCACTGTTAAATCCTCTGCAGGAAAAGGGTTTGGATCCCTGTGAAATGTGGGCATGAACACCATTATTTTTCCCTACAGAAGTGGAAACTGAGGCAAGGGGATGTTTCTCCACCAACCTCTGCAGAGGCTGAGAAGCTGCACCAAGAACCAGCAGAGTGAGAAGCACACGATGCTCAAGAGGTTTCAAAGTAATCCAAAATTCTCCTTTTTTCGGGAAATAACGGCTGTGTGGCACCAAGGGGAGCCATGGATGTATGGAATAAACACTGGGAAATATTGTGCCCAAAGAACTGGAGATCTGTGTCAAAATAGGGGCAAGGGTCCCAACCCCTTCCCACCCTCTTTTCCTCCCCCTTTCCACATCCCTCAGTCCTCAGCAAACACCACGGTTAAACCTTGCCCAGGGAAACAGCTGAAGAAAGAAAAACAAAGTCACTGGAGTTCGAGACAGATCATGGAAAGAGAGGAGATAAATCCTGAGAGTGCAGCTGGCACAGGGAGGAGAAGACAAATACTGAAATAAATATGAAAAGAAGACAAGTTTGGGCTACAGGGAGCGTGTGAGCCAGAGAGAGAGAGAGGAAATGGCACTAAAATAGACGAGCTTTCCTGGAGACAAAGGTAAAATTGGGAAAAATGAGATCTAAACCGAAGGAGGATAAATCATGAGGGCAGCAATGTCTGAAAATTATTGGGAATGAAGCCTTCCCAGCAAGTGAGACATCCCCTGCAAGACGGATCTGCTGTGAGCAGCAAACACAGCTCCGGTGACAAAGCCAAAACTGGAAGGGAAGGGACAAACTGGAGGGGTGACCCTGACTTGGCTGCTCCTCCTGAGGGGTTTCTGCAGCCACGTTCCCAGGTTTGGGCTCCAGGAAGCTCCTCCTGAGAAGCTTTAGCAGCACCTCCTCCAAAAAGAAAAATTTGGGAGAAAAGCAATACAGGGAACGGGTGTGCTTGCACAGGGAGATTTGTTCCCAAAACATCAGAAACTTTTCAGAAATAAAGGGCAAAAAACTGGCAGAAGTGTTCTGAGGCTACAGCTCCCTCCTCTAGAGCAGGGTTCAAGCACGAGATCACAGAATCATATTATTTATGATATATTATATGTTATAAAATCGATATATCAGTGATTATCTAGGTTGGAAAAGGCCCTCAAGATCAACCAACCATTCCAAAAGTCCAACCATGCTCCCAGCACTGCCAAGGCCACCACTAAACCACGTCCCTAAATGCCACATCCGCACGGTTTTTAAATCCCAGCTTGGGAGACGAATCCAAACCTTTTTGCTGAATGCTTTTGGCAGAAATATTGCATTCTACAGCTTCCTCTCCCATACTCCCCCCACCAAAAAAAGAAAATGTTGCTAAACGTCCTCCAAAGCCATTAAATCCCCCAGAGAAACACCAGGACTGTGAGGAGGAGCTGCTGGGGAGCTCTTCAGCCTCCTGACTTCTGCAGACCAGCAGCTTTTTTCCCCCTCAGGCTCCTCTCCTGCTCCTTGTCTGGATGACACCTCACGGATAAATAACAGCAGTGATCCTAAATCGAGATCACAACATGCTTTACACTTCTGCCTTGCACTTGGAGCAGGGAAAGCTCTCTCCAGGCTGCAGGAAGACAGCATGGGAATTTTTTTTTCCCCTCCGTGCCAGGCAAAGCTGTGACATAAAGCCTACGGCTTGTTACAGGCTGGGTTGTTTTTTTAGGGTTGTTTTTTTTTTTCCACATCTCCCCCACTTTGCTTTGGCACAGCAAATGAGTTTTCAGCTGGGAAGAGCATGTGGCATGCCAGACACACCCCCAAATTTCCACCAGGAAAGCAGAAATCTGTACACCAACACAAGGAAGCTTGGCAGCTCTATTTTATTAGCGGGGGGGGAGAAGCATTAAGAATCTGTGGTTTCAACAGAGAAAGCGCTCTTTTCCCACAAAAACAACAACTTGCTGCTTGCTCATAAACCTGTTACAACATCTTGACTCATTTGGCAGCAGTCTGTGGCCAGCATGAGGCTCTTGGTGTGGGTTTTGGTGGAAATAGGGAAATTTGTGGGATTTTGAAGGCGGATTTGAAGCTGATCTAGAAGGGGGCAGCAGGATTCCCTTAGGGAGGGGTCGTTGGGCACAGAGACTTGGGGACAAGCTCATGGCTGGTGTCCCCTCACAAGGCAGCTCAACACCGTGGTTTACCCAACCTCCACCATGTTTCCTGAGGGGTTTCCTGCCAAGCTGGGCATGGAGAGGAAAACACATGAACCAAAAGAAAGAGGAAAAGACACAAAAGCTGGTGTCAAAGCTCAGCTCAAGCCTCCATCCAGCACGTCCCACTGACATGTCCTTGTGTTTGTGCATCCCACACCTGCTTCCAGCTTTTTATGGCCACGCTCCCTCTGTGCTCGCTGCTCTCCCGGCCTTTCCCCTCTCCTCATCTCTCTGATTTATATAATTTGAAGTCCTGCTTGGGAGCTGATATTATGACACGTCCAGACTTCAAAATAAACCTCCCTCTTGATACCGGGTTATTTTATTGGGTGCATCAAGGCTGAAAACAACCTCATTCATCTTAAGAAATGTATTTTCCCATTTGCTGTATAAATACATACATGTTTCCCTGCATTATTCACCTGGGCACGGCAGATAGATGAGCAGCAACAAAGGCACCACATTTTTATTTCTCATTCTGTAACAGAAAAGGCACCAGGGAGTCTGTGGAAGGAGCTCGGCGGTGCGGAAAAATCAGCTGGGGCAAAGGGTGGCGAGAAAATTGAACACAGAAGAGATATCCCAAAATAGTCCAGGGATGGGGACAAGGTCTGGTCTTCAGGGTCCTTGTACAGGTCAGAGAGACGGTCTGGAAACACAGGAATTAGAGGCGAAGAAAAAGCCAAAGAGCAGATGAAAAATAAGACAAGGAGGCCAGAAAAAATCAGCAAAGAAGAAGAGGGAGGGATAACAAGAGAGGGGAAAAAAATGAATAATTGAAAGTCTGTAATAAACACGGTGTAGAGACAGAAAAAATGCCCGTGTGAAAATGTAATTACTGCCTGTATCAATAACATCAGCACTGCACCCGCTGCGCTGGGGTTGGGACCAAAACAAGCCATAAGTCTTGGGAAGGCTCAGTTCAGGTGTGCCAGAGAAATCATCCATGTCCAGGTCCAGGCACCTTCATTCCCCACACCTCCATGGGGATTCCAGGAAATAAAAAAGAGGAAAGTCAGCCTTTCTTCAAACCAGGCTCACACAGGACTCTGAACCCTGAGGGCTTTTAGCAGCAGTTCCACTGGTCCTGTAGAGACCAGGTTAGGTCTGTGCCAACAGTCTGAGGCCAACAGAGCCAGTGGCCAACAGAGCCAATGATCAACAGAGCCAATGGCCAACAGAGCCAGTGGTCAACGGAGCCAATGGCCAACAGAGCCAGTGGCCAACAGAGCCAGGGGCCAACAGAGCCAATGATCAACAGAGCCAATGGCCAACAGAGCCAGTGGCCAACAGAGCCAATGGCCAACAGAGCCAGTGGCCAACAGAGCCAATGGCCAACAGAGCCAGTGGCCAACAGAGCCAGGGGCCAACAGAGCCAATGATCAACAGAGCCAATGATCAACAGAGCCAATGGCCAACAGAGCCAGTGGTCAACAGCCTAAACAGCATTGGACCTGATGGCCAATGGACCTGATGCCCAACAGAGCCAGTGGCCAACAGAGCCAATGGTCAACAGAGCCAATAGCCAACAGAGCCAATGGCCAATAGCCTAAACAGCAATGGACCTGATGGCCAATGGACCTGATGGCCAACAGCCTTGATGGACAAAAGACACAATGGCCAACAGCCCTGATGGCATTTTGGCCCTGATGGTGTGTTTAAGTGGTGACCAACAGCCAAAATGGCCAACAGCCCCAATGGTCAATAAGCCCAATGGCCAACAGATTTAATGGACAACAGACCCAAGGCTGATAGTCCCAATGACCAACAGCCCCCATGGCCAACAGATTCAATGGTGAACAGCACCAGTGGCCAACAGCCAAAATGGCCAACAGCTCCAATGGCCAAAAATTCTAACAGCCAACAGCCCTGATGGCAAACAGATTTAATGGATAACAAATCCGATGGTAAGCAGTCCTGATGACCAACAGTCCCCATGGCCAACAGATTCAATGGTCAACAACTCCAATGGCAAACAGACCTGATGGCCAACAGAGCCAATGGCCAACAAACCCAGTGGCCAACAGAGCCAATGGCCAACAAACCCAGTGGCCAACAGCCTGAGTGACCAACAGCCCACAGTCCCCAAGGCCAACCACCCCAAAGGCCAACAGCTCCAATAACTAAAAACACCAATGACCAGCAGAGCAGTGACAGGGTTTGCCAAGCCAGCCTGGGAATGCTCTTGGTCAGAACTCCTGGATTTCTAGTCCTGCCTTGTTCCCATGAAGCAAAGAGTGCAGGAAAAGAGTTAAACCCCTACTTCCCTTGCTTTGGAGCCCAGGATGACTCGGAGCCTACAGCTGCTATTTTTAAATCACTGCTGGGGATACGCTGTGGATTTCTCTTAATTGGACATCACTGCTGACTGTAATGAGTCCAAAATAAGACTCTCTTTCTCTTCATTAACTTCCTGCATGAATTTGGAGGTTGATTTCTTTGCACCAACAATTTTCACTCCCCAGCGGCTGCAGTGCTACAATGGGATCCTGGATTCTTAAACTCATCCCAAATAATGGGATATAAAATAAAATTCTTTATGCCGAGAATCTGTGACCTGCACTGCCTGAGGACCTCCTCGACCCTGCAAATTCATCACCTTCTGGGAAACTCAGCCCATCCCACAGATGTCCTGGGCTAGTCCTGCTTTATCCTCACCCAGACTCAACTGGGAGCAAACCTGAGCAGAGGTGTCCGTGCTGCTCTGCCCTCTCCTCACACACCACAACCTGTGCCAGTGCCGCTCCTTCCCCACACCCCCGCCCCTCCTGTGCCCAGAAGTGCCGATAAACCCACCCGAGATGCAGATTTAATGTTATCAGGAGATGCAGGGCATGTTTAGCAGGAACTTGAGGGATCATAGCAAGAGGCCTGGATGTAATCCAGGCTGCAGCAGATAAGGAACAGAAAAGCCGCTTCTGCTTCTGCCTCTTTTCCTTTTTCTTTTTTTTTTCCTCTTTTCTTTTCTTGCCTTTTTTTTCTCTTCAGTGGCTCAAGATTGCAAAGAGGCTGAGAAAGAAGAAAGGGAGACACGGGGCCTGAGCGATAAGGGGTGATGGACGTGACGCCATCTCCTGCCCGAGAGAACCAGAGATTGCAGAGCATTGAGAAATCAAACTGACAAGTGGGAACACAAGCTCAGCATAAGAAACGGCGCCTTGTTCCGAGCTCCTGCAGGCCTGGAGAGCTTTCCCCTTCTCCCGACGATGGATTAAGTGGATGTTGGTGATAGATAATTTTGAACTCCTCCTGCAGTGTATTCTGGCTTGTCATATCCTGGGGGAGGCCTGAAGCCACAGAGACAGCGCCCGGTGTGAGGCTCTGAAAACTCTGTGAAACTCTGGAAAACCAGCCATGAAACTCCTCAAAGCTGGCAGAGGGAGTGGGAAAAGCCAGACCTTGCAAGGCTGGTGACACCAGGGGGCCTTTCATACCTGGCCAGCTTCTACTGTGGCTTCCCCACACCAGGGCTGGGTGAGGAACCAGGCCAAGATTTCAGCTGGTTTGGCTGCAAAGACTTTGACCTCGGCTAAAAAGCGGCTCAAATTCAGTGGATTCCCCAAGAACCCAGGAGATGGGAACTTTGTCACCCTTGGAGCAGCAATTTCTAACATGTTTTGGAAGAGAAGTGACCCTGAACCCCAAGTTGCTCAGCCACGGGTAGCACTGGAGATTGCAACACAACCAAGAAGAGCTCCCTCCCTGCTGCACCCATCTTAGCTCACTCTCTTTGCCTGAGTTTCCCACCCATCTCAAGGAAAAATTCATTCCTACATCCTGCAGGAATGGCGAGGCGAAAACTGGATTTCAGGAGGAGAAGAGAGAGGTAAATCCCAATATCAGCACACACATTAAAAAAGAAAAGGAACCTCCCAGCATGAGGCAGGTGTAATGCTGCCCTGGGGGAAAAACATCCTAATGACAAAAACCGAAGAAATGCAATCCTCCTTCCTAATTATTTCGCAGTCCCATGTGTGCAGCACCAGCTCAGATCCAGTCCTTGCTCCCAGGATTTTTTTTTAAGGCTTTCCTACCTCCCCCTTTCCCCCCATCACTCTGCTCCCCACGGGCTGAGCTCCATCCCGTTGCTGAGCGTGGCAGAAGGAGGCGCAGGGGATGCTCCATGTGCACATCAGAGCTGGAGGCTCCTTTGAAATTCCCCAGGGCAAAGCGGCGGGGCTGGAATGAGATGCCCCAGCTGAGCCCCTTCCACTTAAAATTGGCCGGGAAATCTCAGCAGCTTTGATGAAAAATGCCTTCCCTTGCCTTTGATGCTCCTGCCCAAACAGCGTGAGGAACCAGGCTGATAGCACAGCTCTCACCCAAGCTGGAGGCAAGGGGAAACATGCCCGGATGGATACTCTGTCCTCTGCTGAACTGGGAGTGAGGAGAGGGAACGTGGAAGGTTTAATTTATAGGTTCTGAGGCAGTCGATGCTGGGAAGTGCCTGTAAGCCAAGTGAGAAATAGAGATTGAAATGTGAGAGCCTCGTTAGTGTGAGTAGCAATTGCTCATCCAGGCACAAAGTTAATATTCCTGGGCCAGAAAACCAGGGATTGAGGAGAAAATAAAAACATACACAGAGTGATCCCTACACACGTCCATAAATGCATAATTTATATCAAACCCTTGAGATTTCAGAGTACCAAAGTGTTTTGGGGGGTCGTGCTGAGCATGAGGTTTGGGTTTAGCTGTTTTCTGCCCATTTTCATGAAATAATAGAACACTTTTGATTGGAAGAATCCTTAAATCTCATTTTGTTCCGCCCTCCAGCTGTGGGCAGGGACACCTTCCACCACGCCAGCCCAAGCAGGGTGTGAACAATTTTCTCCACTCGCAAAGAAAATGTTTAAATCCCATCAGGACAGAGTTGAAACACCTCAGAATTCCGCTTAATCATGAGATCTCCACGTGGGATGCAGAATCATCCCATCCCTGCCTGTGCCACCCAGTCAGACACAGGTCTGCCTGCGATACTGATCTCCAATAAACCCTTGAGCACTGGGACAGATCCAGAAAGCCGAAAGAAAACGAGTGTTGTGCCAATATGTGGGAAGGATAAACAAGATGACCTGTGTAATTACAGCCCTGTCAGCCTGACATTGATTTTGGGTGAAATAATGGGATGTCGGCTACGGGACTTGTTTAATAAGGAATTAAAGGGAATAACATAAAAGATGACAATCAACAAGGATTTATGGAGAATAAATCTTGCCCAGCAAAGTTGATATCTTTTTTTGATGAGGTTATAAATTTGGGCTGATAAAGGTGACGTTGTCAGCACAAGGTACTGGAGCTCCGGCAAGGTTGGGTCCTGCGTGTCATCTTGATTAAGAAACTGGGAGGGCAGGGAATCACCGTGGCAGAAATTAGATGGATTAAAAACTGCCTGCTTGACAACTTCCAAAAGGCACCTCTTGGAGTGGGAATGGAGAGAGTCTCGTGCTCCTGCTGCGTGCCAGGGCTGGCTGGATCCAGCTGACATTTCTATCAATGACCTGGAAGAAAACATCCCATCACCCCTGATAGAGTCTGCAGCTGACACCAAGAGCAGGGCAGTGCAGGGGAGAGAGAGGAAAGGGCATCGATTCCAGAGGCATCTTAATGAAGGGATTCAGCAGCTCTGGAGGAGGGAGAGCCCTTCCTGGCAGGAGGGATGGGAGAAGGGCTGATGGGCAGCTGGGCAAAGGTGGGAGGATGAGAACAGAATGGAATCATGGAATCTTGGAATGCTTTGGGTTGGAAGGGACCTTAGAGATCCTCCCATTCCACACCCCCACAGGGAGGAATCCCTTCCCAATATCCCATCCAGCCCTGCTCTCTGACAGTGGGAAGCCATTCCCTTTTATCCTGTCTCTCCATCCCTTGTCCCCAGTCCCTCTCCAGCTCTCCTGGAGCCCCTTTAGGCCCTGCCAGGGGCTCTGAGCTCTCCCTGGAGCCTTCTCCTCTCCAGGTGAGCACCCCCAGCTCTCCCAGCCTGGCTCCAGAGGGGCTCCAGCCCTTAGAGCATCTCCATGCTTTTCAGGAAGAAAATCCTCTTTTCAGAGAGAAAACCCTCTTTTCAATCTTTTTGGTGTGAAAAGGTAGAAACTCCAGGGTATTTTGGAGCACAGCTGCCTTGGTTCTCCCCTGTGGAAGCCACAAAACACCGTGCTCCACTTCCACTCTGCCCTTCTCCCTCAGCTTCAGCTCATTCCTCACGCATTTTGCAGGATTTCAAGGAATTGCAGCTCTTAGATGCTATTGCAAATCCCACGAGGCACCTGGCTGAACCTTTAGGCTTCCAGCTATATTAAAAATGTGTCCTGAAGTGACTTCCCTGAGCCAAGCACTGCGGGACTGGCTCTGCACCGGGAGGGCTTCAGGCAACGTGCATCCAATCCAGTTCTCCCTCCCTGCTCTCCAGCCCCCACGCTTTTTTTCCAGGATTGTGTCTTTCCTTGGGGAAAAAAAGCCGTGTTGTAAGCCCCAGGTACCAGAGCTGCTGCGGTTTTGAAGGTGCCTCGTGTGATTTCTCCCAACACCCAGCACATGACACTTCAGGGCTCTCCACAGCGAGCTCTTTATTGCTTCCACAGTGGGGTTTTTTTTTCCTGCTCCTGCAATCCAATGCCCGAGAATAATGGACAGATTTCAACCAAAGGGATTTAATTCTGCTCCTGCTCCCGTCAGATCAGAGCCTGTGTCAGGAGGGTGCTCTTACAACAAGAAACTATTACAGCTCACCCAACCCTTGGCAGGTTCTCCATCTGGAGAACTGCTCTGGACTCAGCCATTGCTGCTCCATGGCACATCTTAATGGAGAGCCACAGCTGTGCCTGGCATCTGGAGGAGAAACTCTGGAAGCCTTTGGTACCAAAAAAACACACACTGGAAAAACTTTCTGGGGGTTATGGGGCCAGTTTGAATTGGAAAACTCACGTGAGGTCCGGTGGTTTGGAATTTTTGAGCTGAGGGAGTCCTTTTCATCCAGCTGTTCCCATCCATGAGGAAAAGGCAGAGGCTTTTTGCACCAGAGGTGAATGAAGTTCCCAGGTCCAGGGAGCATCATCAGACACTGCACCAGACCCATATCCAGACAAAAACCTCTCCCTTTCCTTATTTTTTCCTTTTCTTTTTTCATTTCAGGAAAGCCCTGGGAACAAACTGTCCTTCAGACCAAAGTCCCACCGGACACCAGCTCACAGCAGCCCTCAAATCCAACCCCCCACACCTTTTTCCCTCTAATTACTGTTTGTATTTCCCTGCTGTGGCCAGGTAGAAGGGAATGAAAGCCAGGGCCATTTGCTGGGCTCCTGCCTTGCCAAAACAGCACATCTTCCCTTCCTCTGCCCTCAGCAAGCATCCAACTCTCTTTAACTGCAGCAAAAGCTCCCCAGGCCTGGCCAGAGAGGTAACCTGAGGATGCTCAGAGTGTCACTGTGGATGACACATGCCTCTCTCTCAGGATGTGGGATAATGAGCTTCTCTGTGGTCTCCCAAGGCAGGAATGTACTTATGGCACAAGAGGAGATTTATGGAGTTTTTCTTTAAAATCTGTCAGCTAATAATAGCCGTGGCCAGGCTGGGGTGAGCTGGGCTGGCACACAGGTATAAATCAGGGGTGCTCCCCAGCCCTGCCAGCATTTCCTCCTGTTTGGACACCAAGGAGATCATATCCTGGGCAAACCTCTGCACCAAAGAGAGGAGAGTAAGGAATATCCCAGCTGGGCAACCAAAACACTCTCTTGTACACCCCAGTGCTCCCCTTGTGCTTCCCTGCCACAGCATCCAGCCCCAAATCAATGGGATTTTCCTACACACCTGGTGTTGCTTCCCAGGGCAGGGACAGCCTGGGAAGAAGAGGTTATCCATGCTTGGAATTATTCATTTTCACCCCACTAAGTGACCCATACTTCTTGTCCTCCACCAGAGAGAGAAGCTGATTAAATGTTTCCTGTTGTCCCCTGGAATCTCACAGCCTTGAACAGCACCAATGCCCTAAAGAGATTTTTTTTTTCCCCAAACAAAATAAATGCACAGCACTTATTTCTTTTTGTCAGCGAGGGTCTGAATAAAATATCTAACAGGTTCCAGGGGGATGTACCCTGTTAATTCCACTCATGATAAACGTCTTTAAAATGCCACTGGCACCTGGGGCACCAATGATTTTCCATGTTTGCTGATTTGTGGACCGTGGGCCAGGCTCCCAGTGGAGCCCATTAGGTGGCCCAGAGACAAGCCCTGGCTGCAGAACCACGATGTGCATCCACAGCAGGCAGGGCTCAGGAGCATTCCTGAGCAATCCTGGGCACTTCCCAGCTCCCACAGCACGGCTGAGGGAGGGGAGCAGGTCTGTGAACAGCTCCTGCATTTTCTCTTCATGCCACCCTGGAGAACAGAAGGGGCAGACACTGAACTGTTCCCTCTGGTGCTCAGTGACAGGACCTGAGGGAATGGCCTGGAGCTGTGTTGGGAGGGAAATGATTTTGGAGATCAGGGAGAGGTTTCTTCCCCCAGAGGGTGTTGGGCACTGCCCAGGCTCCCCAGGGAATGGGCACAGCCCCGAGGCTGCCAGAGCTCCAGGAAAATACTCCCAGGGATGCACAGGATTGCTGGAGTGTCCTGGACAGTGTCGGGAGTTGGGCTGGATGATCCTGGTACGTCTCTTCCAGCTCAGGATATTCCAT
>VZSR01001113.1:2103167-2116755 GCA_013398615.1 Brachypodius melanocephalos | reverse complement strand
CACTGAGGCTGCTGCAGCCTCCAGGGTGATGCAGCAGGAGAGGTCCCGATTCCATCCCCGCTCCTGACACCCAGCTCCAGCCCCCCCATCTGCCCTGGCCCCCCTGGCTCCCCCCAGACAGACGGGCTGCCAGGCTGGTGCAGGAAGCTCTCCCCACATGAACCCAAAATATCATCAGAGCTCTTTTCTTTTTTGTTTTTAACCCTCAAAGCTTCTCCCTCCCCTCCCGGTGGCTGTTCCCAGGCCCTGCCTCTCTCTGCCCATATTGCTCCAGCCCTGCTGCTCAAGAGCTTTATCGAGTGCCACAAGCTGAGGGGCTTTGGCAGCTCTCCACACAGCCGGGAGGAACAGCAGACAAGGAGAGAAAAGAGCCCAGGCTCTCCCCACTGCTCTGCCTCCCTGCCCTTCCCTGGGCTGTTTTCAAACAGGATCCGGTGGGAGATGTGGGAAGGGGCTGGCTCTTTTTGGCTGGGCTCGCTCTGGAAAGCAGGAACACTCGAATTCCTCTCATGTGCTGGGCAGAGGGGCAGGCAGAACTGGGGGATTTTGGGAGGCAGCTGCCTTCACTCGGGCAGGGAAAAGCTGTGGCAGCTGAGTCTACCTGGGGCCAAGCAAAAAGGTTTTCTTTCTCCTCCCTGTGTTCTGGCCTCTCCAGGGGCATCCCAGGAAGGTGGTGACCTCCTGGGAGATCAGCCTCCTGCCCTACATCCATGGCTTGCTGGTAGGAAAAACACAGCCCCAAATATCCCCCCAAACCCCTCATCCTGGCTTTGCTGCGTACTGCCATCCCCAAGGATATCCTTGGCATCTCCATGACCTCAGCCCCAAAACTGCAGCCAGCTCCTGCAGCGTGGGACAAGGGCTGTGCCTCACTCCTGGTTTTTTGGAGGGACAGCTGCTCCTTCCTCCATTCCTTCATCCAATTTTTGCTTTCTAACCAGGGCTCAGCCCACACTTGGGAGCATTTGTGTTGCACACAGGTGACAAAGGGGAGAGGTGCTCTGCAGAGAGGAAACTGAGGCACAAGGAATGAGTTTCCTTAAATCACGGGGGGAAGCTCTGAAGCAGGAGCAGGGAAAACCTCCAAGTCCCAGCTCCATGTTTTTCCAGCAGGACTCTGCACAGCTCTCACTTGTCATGTGTATTTTTAAATGACAAGGAAAAGATTTTCTAAACCAGGGAAACGTGATTATTTTCCCCTCTCTCTCTCTTCCAGGTGCTTGGCTTAGCGTTGTAATACCACAAGAATGAAATCCATCTGAGTTGCTGTTGTCCTGCTACTTAAAACCCCATTTTCTGTCAATATTGCTTCATTTTGATCAAGCTGCTTACACGTTTTATATTATTCTGGTTTTTTTTTTTTCCCCTCCATTTTGCTGCAGCATTTCAGAACATTTTGTTTCTTGCACTTCCCAGTAAATACTTCTCAGTAAATAGCCTGGAAGTAAGAGAGGCAAAGGCATGAGAAAGTCTGGGCTTTCATTGTTGTGGTTTTTCATATCTATTGCACTTGTCAATGTGGAATACAAAAAAAAAAAAAAAATTAAAAAAATCAGGGGGGAAGAGGAATTTACCTGTTTTAGCCCCACTGATGTTGAGAAGGAAGGGTGAGGTTGAGCACCTGCTCCTTCCAGTTTCTGGAATTGCTCTTTGCCTTTAGATGCCGCACAGGGCAGGAGGGTGAGCCCAGATTCCAGGGGGAGATGTGGACACAGCCCCACACACCCAGGTGTGGGAGCAGGGGCTGCAAAGGGACCCCACGTGGGGTTTGTAGCCCCAAACACACCCCAGCCCCAGCACTGGGGCAGAGCCACCCAGCACCAGCTCAATATTCCTCCCCAAAGGCTGTTCCCCCCCAGCTCCCTGATTTTCTCGGCTTTTTAATTGGAATGATTCATTTCCTTCCACAACACAGAGCAGATTTAAATGAGATATCCGAGAGGAGAAGGTAATAATCAGTGTGCACTCGATTTGCTCTCCTGAATCAGGTGGAGGGGAGCTGATCTTGCAGGACACTGCTCGGGCTGCAGAAAGCCAAAATTATGTCAGAAAGCTGATTTTTTTTTCTTTCTTTCTTTACCTGCCTGGTCCTCTAAATCAAATTTGACTACCAATGTAGTCGAAACCACCGAGGTAATCAGTTAATAAAACTTCGCACTTACCTGCTACTTCCACTCAAGGATTTAAAGCCCTTTGCAAAGGTCAGTATTGCAATGATGAGAATTTTCCAGCTGAAATGTTTTCACTGGGAAGGAGAAAGAAGGAGGGGAATAAAAAGAAGAGGAAAAATATTCATGATTCCTGGAAGTTAAAAATTCTGCTGTTTTGGATGCAGGCAAGGAATAATATTTTTTTGTGAGAGGAAAAAAGGAGAAATTGCCATGCAAATGTTAATGGTGTTTTGAAGCTTCACAGGAAAGCCTGACTTGTGTAGCAGCCTTAATATACATTAGTACCCCTCGTCTGCAAGCAAACAACATTTTGCAGAATAAACTGAAACACAACAGGGAGAGCCTGGGAATTATTTAGAAATCTAATTCCCACTGAAATCAGGCACTGAGCAATTTATTCCACGCACATTTAAATCAGTGCTGCTGCCTGGAACAAAATACACCAAAAAATGCACCACCTGTAACCTGCCAGGCACAGGGACAGTTGTGGCCACTGCCAGGATCCCTGCCAGGGCTGGAGGTGATGTCCTGGTGGGAAAAGCATTCCAGGAGTGCCACTGACCTTTAGAGTGGAAAAATGCAGGAATTAGGACAGCTCCGAGCAGCCAGCCCCACTTCTGCACCTCTTCCTCCCAGGGACACCAGCAGGCAGGGATAGGCAAACCAGCACATGTGGATAAACACAAATAAGCTTGATTTCCTTAGGGATGCAGGCTGAAAATAATCATAAAAGCTCTTTATTTGCAGGGTGACTCCCCCTACACTAAGAGCAGAGCCTGCGTGCGGTGCTTGAGTTTCAATCAATAAAGCTCAGCTCAGCGCTGCTCCTAAGCCAGGTTTAACCACCTGGCACCAGTTTAGCCTGTTAGCACAAGCGGATTTTGGAAAGTTAGATTTTTTTTTAAAGCCAGACCAGGGCTGGTAGCCACGGTTTAGCCATGGTCCCACCAAGGTAAGCAGGAAGCCCCAGAACAGCAGGGAGAGCTGTTCAGCCTTTTTTTTTTTTCAAACTCACCTTGCAGTAATTAGAGTCCACAGCTGTAATTACTTTCTCATTTTGGTTTAATAATTGCCTCAGCCATCCCTACATGCCCCTCAGACTGGTGATGAGGGAGGCTCTGGCATCGGTGGCCACACAAAGTGTACTGGTAAGCAATGATTTTTATTGCCTGGGTTTGATTTTTGGGCACCTCTGCTCTGCCCCCAAACTCCCAATGGGTGCAAATGAAATTAAAGGAGGTAAAAAAAAAATTTAAAACCGAAAGGATAAAAATGGTGATTAAAGGAGAGAAAAGGCCCTTTTGTCTCTTGCTCCAGTCCTGCAAAATGACAGCAGGAAGTGTTTGCACAGGGTTCCCCCCTTACAAACAAAACTTTATTGGGGGAGGATGGGGGTATTTTTATTTTTCACTCCTAGCTCCAGTGTATGTTTTTATGGAGGTGTGAACAGCTGCTGCCCTCCTGGAAGAAATGAAGGTGCAGCTCTGGGGGGTCTTCCAGGGTCCCCCCATCTCCAGCTCCCTCTGGACTAGTGGGATGTTGGATATAATTTATCTCCGGGGTGAGGAGATGACATACACACATTATTCCCCCCCCTCTCTTTTCCCAGGATTTTGGGAGTATTCCCCTCTATTTCAGGGTGAGGCTCTGGCTGTCCCCCTCTCCTTTCAGGTCTCCCCCGGGAGATGAGGAGGGGTCCGCGGCTGCCGTGACTGATGGGCAGCAATTCCCCCACACCTTAAATTTGGAGCTGGGGCGGGAGAACCGCGCAGGTGTTTGCGGTCATCCCTTCCTCCCGCACACCTGAGGCAGGAGCAGCATCCCCAACACCTGCCCTGTGCCCCCCATCTCCCCCTAACCCCCCCCACCCCTCCTCGGCGCGCACAGCTTCGGGGAGGGGGCGATGCGCGATCGTTCCTCCCCGCGCTGAGTCGGCTGCGCGCAAGTTACTCCCCCTTTCCCCGGCACTTTGCCTCCCTCCCTCCTCCCCTTTCCCCCCCCGCTCCAAAAGCCGGGCTGCGCCGCCGAGGCTCCGCCAGTGAAGGCAGCGCTGCCGGGGGAGGAGCTGGGGGGGCGGCGATGGAGCCGCGGGAGCGGAGCCGGCGGGCGGCGGCCTGAAGCCCCCGCCGGCAGCGGCAGCGGAGCCCCGAGCGCGGCGCCGAGCCCACCCTGAGGAATGAGCGCTTTCCAGGCAGACCTCCTCCTCCTCCTGCTCGGGTGCCTCCTGCTCAGCCACGGTAGGACCCCGCACTTTCCGAGCGGGGCGGACGGGAGGAGCCGCGGGTGGGTGGCTGGGTGGGTGTGGGGGGTCCCCGGCTCGGGGTGCGGTGCGGGTTTTGCGGGGGAGAGAGGGAGGATTGCAGAGTTTTCCCTGCATTCCCCGCCGAGGCATCTTACCTTTCTTTCCTTTAAAAATAAGGGGGGAAAAAAAAATCTTTAGTATGCAAATGAGTGCGTTGCGTTCCAGCTTGGTTAATTGGATGGTGTTTGTGTGTAAACACGGCTTGGCTGAGCAACAGCCCCCCCACACACGCTCCCCATCGCCCCCATCGCTTCCCCCGGTGCAGGAGGCGATGGATGCTCCGTTTCGGTGGCAGCGGAGGAGCCGCTCGGGCTGGCGGTAGCGGCTCCAGCTCGGGGACAGGAGCCTGCGGCTGTGGGGCCGGGGTAGGGGGCGATTTGTGCCGGGGGGGTGCGAGGAAGGAGAGTTCTCTCCGGTACAGGCAACCGGGGGAGGTGGGCACCCCGCGGGGGTGTCACGGCCCCATCCCACCGCCCGCAGCGTGGGATCCGCAGGCGTTCACCCCGCAACTTTACAACCTGCTTGATTCCCACGCAAAAAGAAAAATTAAAAAATAAATAAGGCTTTGTGAAGGGGGTGCGTTTTGGGAAGCTGTGTGTGACACGCGGCTGTGTGCCTGCTCCCAGAACTGTCTGTCACCTGTGGAGGACGCTGAGCTGCAGCCAGACCCCGGCTTCGCCTCTGTGCTGCTCATCGCCTCCCAACGCCGGTGTCAAATCCCATCTGTGTCACGCCGCCGTGGTCCCCACGCCAGCTTTTGTGAGGGTACGGCTTGGGGATGCTTGGGAAAAGAAAAAAAAAAAGAAAAAAAGGGATAAAAAAACCCCAAACCCACGCAGCCAGTCCATCTGTTGATTAAATGAAGGATAAAACTTTTGGAGAGAGTAGTGCTTCTCCACGGGCAGCTGGTTTTTTGCTCAGCCAGACATTAGTGCTGAACATCCCCCACCCTACGCTGGGTTTCACCCTATTCCCCGAGCAGGGACGCCGTGTTTGTGGTGTCTGTGCTCCTGTTTATCCTTCCCTCTTCTTTTCCTGCGCTCGGATGTGATGCTGGGCTCCTACACCGTCCTCCCTTCCCCTTTTCTCTTCCCCTCACTCTCTGCTTGTGCTAATGTTCCTTCGGGGAGAAAGCTGTGTTTGCATTTGCCTTTGCTGCCGCACAAAAGAAACCCACTGCGTGCTCCGTGTGGGTTTGTGGCTGAACAAATCTGAACTCTCGGTGGTACAGCAGGGCAGCGGCGGGGCACGGCGGCGATTTGGAAGCTGCTCCCGGCCTTCCCCATCCCTCCGTGCCCCCGCAGATCCTGGCAGTCCCTGCGGGTCAAATGGCACTTTGGAGAAGTTTGTGAGCGGGATCCAGCCGGGATTTGTCGGGTTCTCCCCCCCGTTCCTTTCCTTTCCTTTCGCAGCCATGATTTTAATGTGGGTTAATGCACTTTTTAATAGCGCTCGCGTCGGGGAAGCCACGGCGGCTCCTGGGCTCTGCTGATTTGTCTCCTGCCTGTTCCAGCAGCATCGTGCATCTGGTACCTGCTTATTCACGCCGGGTCAGGAGGCACGGAGAGTGCCTTGCAGAGAGGTTTTTTCGGCTGTTTTCTCCCCACAGGATGAGCCCAGAGCGTTTCTGTGGAGCTGCCGCTCCCCGTACGCCACACAGGCGCTGGCGGCAGCACCGCGGCTGTCCCCGCTGGGGTGACACCGTGCCAAGGGTCCCTAACAGGACTCAATGCACACCATTCCTCCGGCCACACGGGGCTGGGGGGGAGGAGAGGCCTGGATGGAGGTGCTGGAGCTGATTTTCCAGCACGTGCTGTGTTTGCCTCCCCTCAAGCAGCCGCTGTGCTGTGTCCAGGTGTGGTGGCACTCGCTGGCTGTGCCAAGGTGTCCCCAAGGTGTGGGGATGTGGACACATGGGACAGTCCTGCCTTGCTCAGGAGGAGCTGGTGATCCAAAACTCGCTTCAGAGGACTAAAATCACTCGGCTCTGCCCTTCAGGCATTTCAGGAGCTCCTTTCTGTGGGCAAGGGGCAGGCAGGGCTCTGTTTTCTCACTAAAGTGGCTTGAAGGGATTTGCCATATTTTTATTCCCCTGAGCCAAGGGCTGCAGGGCTGGAAGGATCACCTCTGCTGAAAGCCCCACTTGGGATCTCTGGTCTGGACACTACCTTAAAAAAAATCTCCTTATCCCAAACCTCTCCAAAAGGACATTTTCCATCATGGGATTTGTACACCTGTGTCCTTGGGTTTGTATTTCATGGGCATCCCAGTGATATCCTGGCACCCTGCAGCCCATGCAGATGGGACTTGGGCTGCCAATGGAGCTTGCAGGAGGAGGAAGGTGCTTTTTGCTCCTGTCTGGGGCCCTGCTGCACCTGGGCACCCCAGGTATGGCCCAGCCTGGGAGGGAGGAGGATCTGTCCCACAGCTCCCTGCTCCAGGGCACCTGGGCAGAGCAAATTGCCTTCCCTGGGGCATCCTCTATCTTTCCCCCTTGCAAATGGGCCTGTACTGGCTCTTTCTGAGAGTTGATAGGTCAGTGCTCCAGCGCTGGTTTATTCCCTGGTACCACCCCGTCGAAGCTGTCAGGGACACGGCTTTGGTGGAAGGGAGAGAAAGTCCCAGCAAATCGGCCTCCTGTGGAGATGGGATGTGTGGTACCCTTGGTGGGAAGGAGTTGCTGCTGCCTTTGCTTCTGCCTGGGGAATAACCCACCCACCCCTCCCCTGCTCCAGTGCCAGCCAAACTGGGGGAGGCTGGGAACCACTGGGGGAGGCTGGGAATCACTGGGGAAGGTGTCTCAGTGTGGGAGGTGGGGCTGTGGGGAGGAGCACGGCTGAAGATGCACCTACAGCCACCTCCTCTCACTGGCCTGTACCAGATGGATTTGGCAGCATCTTAAATTTACCTTGGATGGGAAGATTTCTCCCTGTCTGGGGCTCTCTTTCCAAAGGCATGTTTGCTTTCCCTCAGGGTGATGAATACAGAGTTCTCTGGGTGTTGCAGGGTATGTTTTTCTCCTTCACAGTTCACTTGGTTCCTCCCTGGAAGCAAATGCTTTACAATCTTCTGTCAGAGGGGCCCCTTATCAGCAGCAGTGGCTCAACTTCCCACTGGCTCAGCAGCAGCCCCCAGGTGGAGAAGGGTGAAATTATGCTGATGAGAGAAACCAGGCCAGTTCCACCCACCAATACTGGTTAGGACCAAGAGATGAGGATTTGCACATCTTGGGGGTGGTTAGTGGGTGATGGGGAGGAAAAATATGAGATTTGGTGTGCTGGGAGTGTGTGTGCAAGAGCTGAGACACTTGGGGGGTTTCTGTGTCTGACAAGCACAAGTCTGGTAATGAAAAGCCTGGAAATCTGTGGTTGTGGTGCCTCTTCCATGTTGATTCCTCCTGCCATGGGGAGAGCAGGGCAGCTTTGCAAGGAGTGTTGGGCTGTTCCCTAAACCCAGCAGGTGAGTGTCAGCACCGGGAGATGCTTGGGAAGCCCAAGGAGTGGAAGCATCCAGTGAGCTTTAAAAATGATGGTGAGGGAGAGTTCCTGAAGCCCAAGAGGTTGCACCTCAGGCTGTTCTGTGGTTCTGTGCACTGAAAATGGTTGAGTAGAAGATGGTTTGGAAAGTGCTTTGTGAGGTGCTGCTGGTGGAAAGGTGCAGGCTTGGCAGGGGCAGTGCATTCACAACTGGGTAGGAATGGGAAGGAAACTGAAATAAGCCTCAAGTTAAAACTGGTGTTGTCCAGTCTGTGCCGTCCCAAAGGAATGGTGCAGAATTGCCTCCTCCAATGCCTGTTTTAACACAATTTCGGTTTCTCATCTCCCATCTGCACCTCCTGCAGCGACAGCCACGTGAGGACCACCGATGACTTTGCTCAAATCAGGTTTTCTTGCAAGGTTTCAGCTCTTGGAAAAGCACAGGAGGGAGGAGCTGGGGTTTTGTTCGGGTGCCCTGTGCCGGAGGGAGGGGAGCCGGGCAGATGTTCAGATGTTCCTCCTCGGAGCTAATGCTGCATCCCCACCAGCCTCCCCCTTCCAAGGTTAAGCAGAGGTGCCCAGGCAGTTTATGCACAGCACATCTCGGGCTGATGTCGATTATTTCTGTGCTTTCCTGTTGGTTTAGGGGACACCAACTGGAGTCTGAACGTGCCTAGAAATCCCTGACAGGTTCCCAGCACCGCGTGTCACCAGCTCCAGCCGCTCTGTGGTCGGACTGCCAACGCCAGGATAAAAAAGCTCCGTGCTCTTCTTTCTTTTGTAGCTGTAAATAAAGAGGGGAGAGGCCAATGTGCCCCTTAGGTTGTGAGCTGGCTGAGGATCAAGGGCTTTGAATAAACTGTTTTCTTCCTGTGAGCAGCCTGTGATGGAGAGTGTGGCTGCTCCAAACCTCTGATTTAATGATCGGCTTTGCGAGTCTGTACCGTGCTCTCAGCTCCTCAGCACGCTGGGTGCGGGGGGCTCTATGGAAATGCCGCTGGAGAATTGGCTTTACATCACTTCCAGTAGGATTAAACAGCTTCTATTTATTTATTTATTTACTTTAAAGCCCAGCAAATTTATACCAACAATTGTTGAAGGCCCTAATTTATCTTCTGTTCAGGAGCAATACAAGTCTTTCCTTTGGCTTCATTGAGAGCTACCCCTGGCCAAAGAGAGTGACAGAGCCACAGTGACCGTGTACAAGCCTATTTTATAAATCAAAAGGCAGTGAAACAAATTGGTTGTAAATCAGTCTCTTATTTGCTGAGGTCTGAGGCGTTTGGTGGAGCTGTGAGTTTTCGAGGCAGTCTGTCCTGCCCTCGGGGCCGGCACATGCTCTGCCTCCTGCAGGGATGTGAGAGCCCAGCACTCATTTCAAACACGCCAGGAGATGTGCAGGATTTCTTGGATGAGAAGAAATAAAGTTTAAAACCTGTGCTCACCTTCCCAGGCAGAGATTGAGCAGCAGGATCCCAGTGCTGCTCAGAGCTCGAGGGTTTCCATTCCCCCACTTCAGTGCACCTCATGGCACATCTGTACTCCAGACTGCTGGAAAGGGGAAGAGGAAAGTATCCATTTCTGAATTGTGCCTTGTGGTAGGACGGAGAAAATGCTGGGATTTGGTCTTGGAAACGGTGGCCTGACAGCTGTCCTGGTTCAATATGCCCTTTGAGTGTAGCCCAGCCTGTTTATTCATTGCCTGGCTGGCAAGGCCCACACTCAGTGTTTGCCTTTCCCTGGTGGCAGCAGCAGCCTCCAAAGTGGAGCAGAAGGAGCTGGAGGTCACTTGGCTGTTACACGGCTCTTCCTTTTACCGACTTGCATTAAACAGCTTCAAATCTAAATGTGCTTTTAGTGCCTGTGAGCGATGGGCTCTGGGCGTCCTGCCTCGGGTAGTGTCACATGCTGGAGAAGTGGGAGGTGGAACACTCGCATTGTTAAATTCAGATGCTAACTTGGGGATAAGATCTTGTCTTAATGTGTTCATTCAACGCCCCCACTCGCAACAAAAGCTCCAGCAGCTTTTGGTCTGCTGCGTTTGGGGTGGAGCAGGATGTAATTGGTTTTTGAGGGCTTTGCCATAACTGCTGCTCATTAACCATTGATGCAGGCACGGTCAGACTTTCAACTCAGATAATAGATGCTGCCTTTTGTTTCCAATTACTTCGCGTTGGGTGGAATAGCCGCGCAGGTTTCATGTGTGTGTGTGCGGTCCTGTGGTAGCTAATTCACCTCCTCGGGGCTGCTGGATTGATGTTCTGGGCTCTGGGGTTGTCATGCTCAATATGACACGAGGTAAAGGCAGTGGTGAGCTGCCAGTGGCCGGGCCGGGGCTGGGAGGATGCAGCAGCACCTAAAGCTGCTGGAG
Organism: Brachypodius melanocephalos; assembly: GCA_013398615.1. Classification (NCBI taxonomy): domain Eukaryota; kingdom Metazoa; phylum Chordata; class Aves; order Passeriformes; family Pycnonotidae; genus Brachypodius; species Brachypodius melanocephalos. Next base: position 2,106,435 of record VZSR01001113.1, on the reverse strand, counting down.
CTTTCTGGAGCCTCCTGGGTGAGCAACCTCAATGTTGTGGGAGGGGAAATAGAAGTGGAGAAAATGTTCTATAATGTTGTTTTTCTGAGGAGTTCTGCCCAGCAGGACACACACTGCAGGCCAGAGGAGCCCTGCTAATTACAGGTGAAATATGCACCAGTGGTGGAAGGGATGAGCTTCCTCAAACTTCCCCATGGATGAGGGATCAATCTTCGTGCTGTGGGCCCAATACAAGCAGGGAGTGAGTAGAGGAAGTCACAGGGTTTGGAGTCCCATCTTGTATTTTGGGCAGGTTATCATTAACCTAAAATCACCTAACTCATTAAAAGATCAAAGAGGAAGGGCCTGAATTCCTCTCAGGTGCCTGTTGTCCCGTGCTCCTCCCACCCCCAGCACAAATGAGTATTCAAGCAGTCTGCTGCCAGTCAGTGAATGTCAATATTGGATAAGTGTTTCCTTTATATCACTGCAATTTAGCATAAGCTGCTTGGAAACAAATGTCTTCCATAAGCATGAGGTGTTTCAGTAAGTACACAGTCAACATTACTATGAGGATTAAATAAATGTCAGCCCCACTTGTATGCTCAGCAGCGAGTTAAGACAGCCGAACTTGCATAATGGCCAGCACGGCAGGAACAACAGCAGGGATTTGGAGAGTCTCTGGAAAAAGTGGAATGGAAGGAGCTGCTTTGGATGGATCTGAAGCCCCTGGATCAGAAAGGGATGCAGAAGGTGCAGAAGCTCCTCAGAGCAGCGGTAGCTGAAGAGGGGAAGGAATCCTTCCCTGTGAGGGTGGCGAGGCCCTGGCTGTGAGGGGCTGTGCCCCATCCCTGGGGGTGTCCAAGGCCAGGTTGGATGGGAATGAGCAGCCTGGGATAGTGAATGTCATCCCTGCCTGTGGCAGGGGCGTGGAATGAAGTGCATTTCCCTTCCAACCCAAAACATTCTGATTCCATGGCATGGAGTGCAAAGAGATGCATGGAGCTTCCTTCTGGATCACCAGACCTGCTCTTTCTTTGGTAGCGGCTGCAAACCAAGGAGGAAAACCTGGTTTGGCCAATATTGGCTGGGTCTGGTGAGGCTGCTGGCTCAGGAGGGGCAGCCCCCTCCTGCAGATCTGCCCAGGTGACCAGGGCTTGGCTGGATCTGCCTTTCCCAGGGCAAACTGGGGGTTGCTTGGCTGCAGCTGCTGAGGCCAAGGATGAGGCTCAGCTCTCATTGCTTTGTGAGGAACAGTGAGCCCCGATTCACCTCCAGCTCAAGGCTTCCCAAAGCCACAGAGATGCAGCCCGTGAGGAGAGGGTGACACTGGTGACAATGCTGTGGGGCCTGCGGGTGCTGCAGGGAGATGGACACCTCCACTGCTCTGCCTTCAGGTGCTGGGTGAGTTTCTCTCTGCCCAACAGGAAAAGGCCTCTGGCTTCTCCAAAGGGATTTAAACCCAGCCAGCACACGGAGATGTTGCTGAGGCAGCCGAGGCTTGAATCTTTCCCTCAAGCTGTGTCTGCAGGAAAACCCTGCTCTTCACCACTCCTGGCTTTGCATCTTCACCTGTCCCCCTGAGCTGTCAGTCGGTGCTGTCTCGGTCAGCCTGTGACAAGTTCTGCCAGCGAGGAGAAGAAAAAAGCAGGGAGTGTGGAGGGGGGAGCTGAGCTGGCTGTGTTTCCATCCCCGACGATGCAAAGCCGCTGCTCTCTCCCCAGCTGGCAAGGCGCTGACTGCAGCCACTTGTTCCCAGCTGCACAAAAATAACCGGAGACAAAATCGTTATCACTCAGATGAGCCTTATCAGCTCCTCTGATGTCTGCGGCTGCCTCCGCCCTGCCAGCCCTCGTTCCCCGCTCTGTGTGTGTTTAAGGAGCGGCCGCGGCCGCTCCAGGTGACCCCAGCATCCCAGCCGTGTCCTGCAGCCGCAGGGTTCCGCAGGATCCTCGTTCGGCTGCGCAATTCCAGCGCCGAGGAACAGCTGGAGGACACGGGGGGTGTCTCCACAAGGCAGACTGAGGAGCCGGGGAAGGGATGGCCGGCTGCTCGGGCTCCAGAGCAGGTCACCTGGCGGAGCTGCTGCAGGTCCTGTCTCCCCTCAGTGTTCCCGTTCAGCCTGGCGGTGGCAGCAGCCGCGCTCGCATGGATGGAGCCGAGCGCTGCGCTCCCACCTGCCGGTGTCACGCTCCTTGGGAAGGTCCAAGGTGACCCGCGGGGCTCCAGCGCTGCGGGGATGCTCAGGGCACCGCGCCTGAGCTCCTGGGCTCGGCAGATAAGGCCATTCCCAGGAATGGAGAGCTTGTTTGGGTGCTGGGGTGCGAGAAGAGTTGGGGCGCCTCTGAAGCTGTCACCCCGGTGTGTGCTTGGACGCGTGTCCAGGAGCAGCTTGAGGTGACCCTGCCTGTGAGCTCATCGTGTGTGAGTGCCATGGGCTGCTCCAGAGGAATTGTCTGGGTGTGGGAGGGGGATGTGGGGCTGTCTGACCCAGCTTTGGGCTCCTCACCTCCAGGAAGAGCTGCACCCCTCCCTGTGTGTCCGTGTGGGATAACCGGGAGCAGGGAGTGGCTGCCATTCCCGGTCAGCTGGGCTGTGCTGTTCCCTGCTCTCTCCCATGAGCTCATTCCCGGAGTGTGATTCAACACAGCCTCTTTTCCTTCTGGCTGTGTCTTTAATAAGCCGGGAGTGATGGGGCCACCCCCCACCCTCCACAAGTGCTGGAGAAACAGAACCAACAGATGCTAAAATTAGGCACAGCTGTTTGCAGCGTTTTGTCCTCCCGATCACAGAGTCTGACACTGTCTGTACTTATTCCTCATCTTGTCCAGACACTGAAAAGGTTTAAGATATCAAAGCTTGGAGTGGCTGTAAATTAACTCCTTCTGTCTAAGCTGAAGCTTGAGTTACTCATGGTGGATTTCTTGTGATTTCCTATATTTGCCCTTCTAATAATGGGAATTGCCAGGGAACAACACAGGATCTTCTCTCTGTACCTGGGAGACAACACTGCTGGATTGGCCTGCTCAGGAGCTTCTCCACCAGGGACCACGTGGAACATCTTCAGTCCTGCTGTCCCCCAGCCTTTATGTGCCTAAAACCTATTCTGTGTGCAGCTTGGGCAACCTCAGCAACCCAGCTCAGTCTCTGTGTGCCTAAAGTTATCCCAGTGCAGCCCCACACCATGGCTGTGGTGATTCCAGCCCCACACCCTGGCCATGGTGATTCCAGCCCCACATTCTCTCCGTGGTGATTCCAGCCCCTCATCCTGGCCATGGTGATTCCAGCC
>VZSR01001113.1:2039708-2063074 GCA_013398615.1 Brachypodius melanocephalos | reverse complement strand
TTTGGGTGATGAACTTTTCCCCTGTTTGCCTTCTAGAATAAACTTTTTTTCCCTCCTTTCCTCATTATTCTCGTGACATCCCCATTGCCCTGTGCACATCCAGGGGCAGAACAGCTGAGGGGGATTATTTCTGCTCTCACCAGCAAATCCATCCCCATGTAGTTATTTAAAGCTGGAACTCAAAAGCCAAGCAGTGTCAGAGAACAGAAGCTCTGCTAAGAAGTTTTAAGCAAACATTATTAGATATGACCTCTTATTTATGAGCGACTTTGCAAAGGGAAGTCTGTTACCCTCTCCCTGCCTCAGCAGACCTATTTTCCCAGCCATAATATCCCCGCCAGCAATCAGTCTGATTGGAGTTTGGGATGATGCAGTAAATATACCAAAGCTGAATTTAAACAGCGCAGAAGCAAATAATAATAACTTGAGGCCTTTGGCCATAAAAATGCAGACGTTTACCTTGAATGTTGACTCAAACCATTTCAATTTTGTGCCAAATGAGGCTTGAAATGTATCACCCCGTGTTCAGTGTCCAACCAATAAAAATGGCCTTAAATATTGCACCTTCCTGCTGGCAGCGCTGCAGAAGTGAGACTCCTCTCTCTTGGGCAGGCTCCCCTGGAAGCAAGGCAATAATGATGGGGTTTGTTTGTTTATTTAGGGAGCTCAGAGCAAACTGTGAATATTCACTGCTGTTGTGGAGGCTTTTTTTTGCGTTCACCTGGGCTGCACTGCAAGGTAAAGCTTTGCCTTCCTGCTCTGACATCTCCAAACCTGCAATTCTAGGTGGAAGGAGCGGGATACGGTGAAGGAAGAGCACGGGTAGGTAAAGGAAAGCAGCCAAAATCTTTATCTCTGCACTTTCCAGAGCTTCCTGATTCATTAGCAGGCCTGATTATCCAGTTCCGTGGCTGTAATCCCTAATTAAACACCACTGCTGACAGCGTGTTTGTGCCAAGCCGAACACAAGTGGCCTCTTCTTAATAAATGTGTAAGTCTGATCTCAGTGCTGTTAACAGAAAAATGAGAGCCCGAAGTTCCTGCAGAGGTAATTGCCAGAGGGACTTGCTCTTATTTTACCCCTTAAATGCACAGTCGATGACCATTAATGTTCAATATCCTTTAAATTGTAATTCCTCCAATCAAAAGCTTGTTTTGGAAATGCAGGGGAGGTCTCTGCATTCCAGGCAGCGAGGTGGTGATGAATCCATCAGCAGGAGAGGCCAGCAGCTGGAGGTGCTGTCTCTTGTTTGCAGCTCTGGTTTCCCCTCAGCCTTTCCGTGGGGACCAAAGGATGCTCCAGCAGGTGCTGATTCCTGACTGAAATGTTGTCTTGTTGTCTGAAATGTTCTGTTGTCTTGAGAAACACCATCTTAAAGATGTTTGGTGCTGGTTGAATCTCTGTTCCATTCTGGGGTCTGTTCCATTTTGGGTGGTCCACACTGCAAAACTGTTTAGGGGGAAGAAACGAGGGGATGTGGTACGGGTGCAGTGATTTTTGTACATCACAGAGTTTTACTGCTTTGGCAGCAAACAACTTTGAAATGGGTGAGACAGGACCTCACCAGCTCTGGGAGGGCTTGAACCTGGTTGCAGGAGCTCAGGTGATGCCATCCCACCCCTGGGTCCATACAGGAATTTTTCTCACCTCTCCTACCACCCTGCCTAAAACAAGAACAGCTTCTTTACACACAGCACCAAGGGAAAACAGATTTGCAGCTGGTGTGGGGATGTTTATGCATGACACAGGACTAAAGCACTGCTGCCTTTCTGTTTCCAAAAGGTGGGATTAGCCCGAAAGCTTTTGGCCAGAACTTTTGAGCCCGTGGCTTAGAGAGGCTGAAGGATGAGGATGCACGCGTGGGTCAAAGCTGCATCCAGCTGGAGTGGATGGAAGCACTCAGGGAGTGCAGCTATCCCAGACCTGCTGCTTCCCTGTGCCTTGCAGCCCTTGTCTCTCCAGTATCTGCTGCCTTTCCCTTCTTGTGAAGCTGTGCCCACTCCAGGAAGGAGCAGAGCCGCTGTGGGGCTGGGTGGAGCAGGGTTTGCAGGGCACACAGAGGGAGTTCTCCCCCTTTGCTGGGACCCCTCTCCTCTCTGTGCCCAGCCCGTGGTTCAGCTGCAGAGGCTGCAGCAGATGGAGAGGCTGTCCCAGGGCTGGAGGCACTGCTATAAATTCCCTGTGCCCTCGGAGCTCGCTGCCACACAGGGAATATCTCCTTCTCCTTCTGGCACTCTGGGTCCAGCCTTTTGCTGTCTCCATGGAAAAACCCGGCTTTGGGGGTCAGGGGGTGCTCTGGGCTTTGCAGCCTGGTCCCAGATGGGCTGGAGAAGGGCCAAGACCTGCAGCACAAGGGGCCACCTGAGCCTGGGGCCCCCCAAATCCAGGTGAGATCCCCCCCCAGCTGCTGGACGCTGCATTTCCCAAGGGGTGGCCTTCTTTAAAGAGCCACCTGAGCCATACCAATCCTCCCCCCATCACCACCTCATCTTTTATATTTTATTTTCCCTGAGCAGATGTGAAGATCATGCTTTTGTCAGCTTTCCTCCCGCTCCAAAAAAGGGAAGAAGAGTTTGAAAAGAATATTAAATTCAGGAAGGGTGCGCAGAAGGGATGGGAACAAGTTTTCCTCTCTCACATCAGAGCCTCGTGTCCCACATTCCCCTCCTCCAGGCGGATCCTCTGCCTTGATTTCTTTACCTTTTTCTTTTCTTCTGTCATGACTCCTGGAATAATTAGTTACCAGCAGCTGTGTGTGTGTAGTTTTAAAGGCAACTTTTATATCAGCAGCATGGGTTCCTTTTGCCCCAGCTCTGCAGTGCCTCTTTCCCTTGAAGATATGCAATCAGCACTTCTCCTGAACCCACTGATATACTTGGCCATCACTTAAATATCATTACAGGAAAGATTTCGACGAGATCACTGCACGTTAGACTTTAAAGTTTGACTTTAAAAGAATGTCTGGGCTTTGCTAAAAGGCATTAGTAATGGGATTCTCTATCTTTGAGCTTAATTTATTCTGAAGAGAAAAAAGGCCATTATCTTAAATCTTTTTTTTTTCCCTTTTCCTCCTCGTACAAAAAAAAAAAAAAAAAAGAAGAAAGCGAAAAGCAGCCTCTGAAGTCCAGCACTTATGGCAAGCCCATTGTTTAATTACTTGCTCTTTTCATCCTTTGGAGGGAGGGGAGCTTGTGGGGAGGTGGCAGCCAGCAGTGTTTTGGCGTCATGGCTCCTGTTGCTCCACAAATAATGTCAGGCTTGGGGTATTTTTCAACTCACCCTTCTCTTGACCTGCTTTGCTCCAGGATTAGTGAGTTATGGGTTCATTTTTGCACGAGAAAAGCAGAGTCATTCCTGTTATGCAGTGCTGTGGGTGAGCCTCGACTCAGCCAGAAGGACAGGCAGAAAATTTGGGATTTCTCAGTGTTGGTCAACAGCTGCAGGCTGGGAACCTTCCTCTAAAAGAGTTTGTGACAGACAGACCCTCCCTTGCAGAGCTCTCAGCAGCTGTGCCAAAGAACAGACCAGGAGTGAGTCCATGGAAGTGTTTTATGTGTGGGCACTGCTGGGAGCAGCTCTTGGCTTCTGGAGGATTTGATTTCCATCAATACCACCAGAGCAGGGAGACTCTACAAACCTCCTGTTATTAGTGCTCAGCCAACCTTGAAATTTTTGGTGCATCCCAAGCCTGCATTGTGCTCATGCATCAAAATTGAGCAAAAAGCCTTGCCTTGGGTTTCATTCCACCTGAGGATGGCTTTAGCCTTGGGTTACAGCACACAGAACTCTCAGATTAGGCCAGAAACAGAACCCAAACAAACCAAAACCCAAAGAGCTTTCAGCAGCAGAAGTTTTGGTTTGGGGTTTTTTGTTTGTTTGTTTGTTTGTTTGGGTTTTTTTGTGGTTTTTTGTTTGGTTGGTTGGTTGGGGTTTTTTTGGGTTTTTTTGTTTTGTTTTTTTTTTTAAGCAAAACTTTGGAGAGAAACCCTGGAAAAGGTTGAATTCCAATTTTTCCAATTCAGAGCCAAATACATTTCCCTGGAGCAGGGAGCTGGAGCCTCCATTCACATCAGTGCTCTGAACTTGGAATGTGTGTGGGGCTGGAGCAGGGAAGAGCAGAGGCTTTGCCCCGGGACCAGGGGAGCTGTGTTGATTCCAGCTGTGCTGCACTTGGGCTGTGGCTTTCCCATCTCACTGGAACTGCTTTGTGCCCTCTGAGCCCTCCTGGGCACAGGCAGGACCCCATCCCTCGGATCTGTAGCTGCTGGAGCCAGAGTTATCTGACGAGCTAAGGATCAATTATGCATTAGAGACCTGGTAATGATGAGAATTAAATGAGCTTTTGCTGAAGTGCGCCGTGCTTCTGTTCACCTTCACACGGAAACCGCTCTGAAGAGCACCAACATCTGCACGAATAATCCATCTCCTGGCAAGCACATCCATCCCGTGTTTACAGATGGGAGGGCTCTCCTGCTGCCTCCCCTGGGACAGGGAGCTCTGCAGGCAGGAGTCAGGGCTGGGGTGGTTTTCCATGCCTGGGACGTGCCCACCAGCACTGAGTCACGGTCTGGGGCCATGGATGCAGCAAGGGTGTTAAATGTCTTCACACCCTTCCCTCCCTCCTGCTTTGAGGCAGTTTCTCATCGTGGAAATGCTGGGAGAGCTGGGAGAGCCTGGAGAAGTGAAGGCTCTGGGGAGAGCTTAGAGCCCCTTCCAGGGTCCATCCAGGAGGTCAGGGCTGTGCCATGGAGCACTGTGGAACACCCACCTGGACACCCATGGCTGCTCCTGCAGGTACAGGGGCGTCTGGAGGGAGTTGCCAGCTTCTGGCAAAGGTGCAAAAGGGTTTTTTCTGCAGCACCACTGCCTCGTGAGCCCAGGAACCAGCCTGGATGGTCTGAGCACCTTCTATGCTGGTATTTGTCTGTTGTTCCTTCAGAGAATCCCAGAATCATTGAGGCTGGAAAAGACCTCTAGGATCATTGAGTCCAACCTGTGGCTGATCCTGACTTTGTCACCCAGCCCAGAGCACTGAGTGTCACATCCAGCCCTTCCTTGGACACCTCCAGGGATGGGCACACCAAACCTCCCTGGGCAGCCCCTGCCAATGCCTGACAACTCCTTGAGTGAAGAAATTCCTGCTCATCTCAAACCTGAACCTTCCCTGGCACATCTTGAGGCCGTTCCCTCTCCTCCTTCCCTGTTCCCTGGGAGCAGAGCCTGACCCCCTGGCTGTCCCCTCCTGCCAGAGCCACAAGGTCTCCCCTGAGCCTCCTCTTCTCCAGGCTGAGCCTTCCCAGTTCCCTGAGCTGCTCCTTTTCATAGGACTGGCTCTCCAGATCCTTCCCCAACTTCACTGCCCTTTTTTTCTCCAACTTTAGGGTTGGAGCCAAGCCACTTTTAGCATTTCCTTGTCCCAGACCTGGGTGGTTTTAAGTGAGGTCCTGACTTTGGCCATGACATCCAAGGGTTCCAGTGCTTTGGGTTTGGTCTTACGCAAGATTTAAACTTTGCTCTCCTGACTCAAAAAATTGTCGCTGGCCATCTGTAGCATAATCTTTATTTGTGCAACTTGCAGAGATCGACGCAGGGTCTCTAGGACAGCCCAGACCAGTGGTTAAAACAGCTTCAGTTCAAACTTTCCTTCTTTGAGTCCCTGTGATTCTGTCCCTCCCCATGGCACAGCTGTACGATGACGCTTCCCTATTGCCATGTAGTTCTGCAGGTTAATTTATTTTTTTTCCCAGGCACTTTGCAAACATTAAGTGTTACATAAATCTCGGGTGTTATTATCCACAAGATGCATTGATTCGCAGTGTGGCCGTATTGTCTGGATTCCCTTTTTTTCCTTTAAAAATTTCAATCCATTAGAAAGAAGGGGGAGGAAGAGGGGGGAGCCCCACAGGTCTTCTGTGAGACCAAACAGTTCCATCAACACAGAGCTGAAAGTGGCTGATCAATGAGAAGGCAAACGGGGCCAATTGTGCATCAGCTCCTGCCTCCAGTTAGGGTTTGCACTGGGGACTCTGGGCTTGCTGGGATCAATGCACGAGGGTGGGGACCAGCTCTCACAGCACTGGGACATTTCCCCACTTTTCCCTCAATTCCAGCCCCCCTGTGCAACTCTGCTGTGCCCAGCTGCCTTCGGTTTTCCAAAGGAGCAGCTCACGTGTCATTGGGAAAATGCAATCCTGCCAGCAATGCTGTTTATGCCCCTGTGACACTGCTGTCTGTCTGGGGACAGGGAAATACACACCAGAATTTGGGGGTTCTGAGGGTGACCACGGGGTGTAAATCACGAGGGAGCAGCAGGGCTATTCCTACAGCTCCTCCACGATGCTGTAACTCACTTTATCAGGAACAGCAGGACAGCAGAGATAACTGAATGCTTTCTCTTAGGTTGGGGGCTGACAAAACCAGAGGGTTATTTTTTGGCTGAGTGACACTGTAATGGCAAGCATTGTGTTCTTCTCCATTTTTACGTGGAAAGCTAAGATGGGAGCAAGCAGGGACTATCTGTCTTTTAGGCATGGAAAGGTGTCTCCTCCCCAGCTCCAATCAATCATAACTCTCCAAGAGTCATTGATTTACAGACAGCACCAAAGCACCTGCTCACTGCATCCCCAGGCTATTTTTGTGTGTGTGTGTGAGAAACTCTGAATTCTGCATTAGTGGGAGGCAGAAAGAGGCAGGACAGTTGTAACCAGTGAGTTGCACCACCCCTGACCTGCTCTCCTGGCTTGCAGAGCCCAGCTCTGCTATTCCCAACTCAGTGCTCACATCAGGGCTGAGACCAAGCAAACTTGTCCCATAGCCTGTAAAATCCTGGCTTTGAGTGAATGAGATGGGAATTGCTGATCCAGGGGGAATCAGCTCTTGCCGGTGGCCCCTAGTTTGGTGTTGACAGTTCAAGTGTTGAGTCTTTTTTGGAGCACAGCCATCTCAATCCTCTTGGATTTTCCCTGGAAAAGGGGATGTGTGGTGATTGCACCAGGCTCTTGTGTGTCTCTGCTCTGGATTCTCCCGTGTGTGGAGAGCATTTGAATTTTGCTGTGGAGCACCAATTTCCCAGACACAGAGAACTGCAGCAGCAATTGCTTTCCAGCAAGCCAAGAAGCCATGCAGGGTTGGATTTTGTTTACTGGATGGGATTGGTGTTTGCAGAAGTGCTTTCAGATTCTGGGCAGACGGACCCAGAAGCGCGGAGCTCTGTTGTTCTCCTCCAGCGACAAGATGAGAACGCTGAAGCTGCACTTGTAAGAAACTTACCCCAAATCTGAAGTGTGCCAAGGTTTCCGAGCTGATCCGCCTCTGCTCTTGAGAAGAGTGGCCCTTGTGAGGCAGTAGATTACAGCAGTGAGCTGTGCTGGGAGTGGGATCTCTCTCCTGCAGAACACACTCCCATTGTCCCAACCACAGTTTGGTATTTGCCATAAGCCACGCTCTCTTATGAAAAACCATTTGCAAGATAAGTAAAGGAAAATGTAATCCCCGAGTGGAATGAAAGGTGCTTTGAAATGAATGGGGGATAATCCTTTTGTTGTCTGTTACAAATGCACTTTATTTCTGCATTATCTGAGCATGAGAATAGACTGTTCTCTCAACCAACAAATCCACTGCAGCACCCTCTCCTCGGCGCTCAGACCCCAGCGCAGCGACAGAGCTGCCTCTGAACTCCCTCAGCTCGGCGGCTTGCAAAAAAGGGGCTCTTTTGAATTTCAAAATCCTGCCGGCGTGATTATTTTGGCGTTTGCAGTGTGCAGAGTCTTGGCTTAAGTCGCGCTAAAGACGCGGGTTGGGATGCAGGAAGCGGTCTGAGGGATTTAGCTGCCTACCTGCCCCTGCCTTCCTATCCAAACAGGCAGCAAAATCTGCCTAAATTGCTTTTAAAATCACAAAGCCTCTGCTCCGGGGACTTTTAGCCGGGGTCGAAGGATTTCTTCCATCTGCTTTCAGTGTGTTTTCCCTTTGTTGGCAAATTTCTCTCGGCGAGTTCGAGCCGGTTGATTTATGCAAGGAGATGCTCCCAGCTTCTGCTGGACTGGGTGACCCCTGTGGCAACAGCCAGGCTGGATGGATCCGGCCACTCCAGCAGAAAGGAACGCTCAAAGCTTGAGGACTGAGCACTGCAGAGCCTGGAATGATGGCAGCTCTTTCCAGCTAATGTTAAAGTGCTTTACTGACTGCAGGCATTGATTCTGGTGCCCAGGAAAATGCATCCCAGCAGGGCTTCTCCTCAGATTTTTAGTTGAGTGACCCAAGTTCAGGAGATAAATCATGAGTCATTTGTTCACTCTGATTTTATTGTCTGCCACACCCAGCCTCCAGCCAGTGGTTCAAAACTTCTTTACACTCTTCCCTCCTTCCTGATTTGATGCAGTTTCCCATTGTGGAAATGCTGGGAGAGCTGGGGGTGCTCACCTGGACAGGAGAAGGATCCAGGGAGAGCTCAGAGCCCCTGCCAGGGCCTAAAGGGGCTCCAGGAGAGCTGGAGAGGGACTGGGGACAAGGGATGGAGGGACAGGACACAGGGAATGGCTTCCACTGCCAGAGGGCAGGGATGGATGGGAGATTGGGAAGGAATTGTTCCCTGGGAGGGTGGGCAGGCCCTGGCACAGGGTGCCCAGAGCAGCTGGGGCTGCCCCTGGATCCCTGGAAATGTCCAAGGCCAGGCTGGACATTGGGGCTTGGAGCAGCCTGGGACAGTGGAAGATGTCCCTGCCCATGACAGGGGTGGAATGGGATGAGCTTTAAGGTCCCTTCCCACCCAAACCATTCCAGGATTCTGTTTCCATTCTGTGCTGAAGACAGGGTGCAGCTTTTCTTTTGGGTTTTGCTTCAGAAAAGCCCTTGGCAGTGAGGTCTGTCCTGGGTTGAGTTGTTGCACATCTTGCAGGCTGGGCAGTGCCTTTACCTGGGTGAATTCCCAGCTCCCTGCTCTGTGCTCCAAACCATGAGATCCCACCAGGATCCCATCAGAGCCCAGCTGTGCAGGGACCATGGTGGCTTCCCCAAATCTATAGGAGCAGGCCTGGGGCTTCCATTATTCCCACTGCCTATGGCATGCATGGTTTTGGTCCTGGAATAATCCAGTTGCCCTTAGTAAAACAATTATAGCACTTACAATTTTTCTTTGCAAGCAGAGTAATTAGAGGAGAATAGAAAATTAATTAAAAAGCGAATTATTAAGCCCATGAACGTTGATTTCAAATTTTTTAATGAATTTCCTTTTGCCAAATGCCGCCGTTTCCGTTCTTTTTCCGGCTCTGGTGGTGGCTGTAGGTTGGGAAACCGAGGGAATCCAAGTGCGGGCTCCTGGCGTGGTGTGGTGCCGTGCTGGCTCCTAAGGAGATTAGGACATAGATGACGGAAAAGACACAGGAACAGCACTAAGCTGCCTGTAAGCCTGTTGTCTTCCAGCTTTTTCCATTACGAGGCACAAAGGAAATTCAGGTTTTCTGCCTCCTGGAGCCTCACGCCATTGTGATCTCAAACTAATCCCTTCAAACAAGCATTTCCCTGCCCTTGGAGCAGGTTTGCCATGGGGTCTTGCTTCCCTGGGAGCCGCGAAGCTGCCGCAATTAATCGGGGTGCTTAGGTGGCTTCTTCAGGACCACACCAGGCTCAGCAGCAATTTAAAGCGAGTGTCCACTGGTAAATGGTGAAAACCACCCGGGGAAAAGCCGGGATGTTCCCGTGCATAGCAAACGATTCATTAGCATCCAAGCGATTACGAGGAATACCAAAATGACCTTGCAGTCATTAGGAGAGAGGTGTGTTATGACTTAAGTTTAGAGGGACTTGCATTACAATGTAACATCTAATTAGTGTTACCTCCGCTAATTGCTACATATTGCTGAGGTACATAAAAATAAATGCCTGAGTGGTACGGGGGGCCAGCGGTGCCGTGTTGGAACAGGGGGAGAAGTTTCCTGCCATAATGAGCAGCAGCAGCTTGGTTCCCTTCGCTGGCAGCTTGTTAATGTGGCTCTTGTTGTCTGCTGACTGTAAAGAGGGGTTTTGGGTGGGGATTGTGGCTGCTGGGCTCTCCAGTGCTCTTTTGAGGCGGGTTCCCACTGCTGGGGTCTGGGTGGAACCCCCGGAGAGCTGGGGGGAATTGCAGGGGAATTCCTGCAGCAGGAGTTGGTGGTGATGGTTCTGCCAAAAAGGTGGCTCTTGCATGAGGCTGCAGTCATGGATTTGGGGTCAGAGCCTTCACCTGTGCTGCCAACACTGAATCACGGAATCTTGGAATTGTTGGTGTTGGGAAATACTCCAAGATCCAGTCCAACCATCGATCCAGTGCCACTATCATGGGAGAGACCTCTGCTCCCAGGGGACAGAATGAGAAAAAACAGCCTCAGGCTGCACCAAGGGAGGGTCAGGTTGGACATCAGGAGGAATTTCCCCATGGAAAGGGTGCTCAGGCCTTGGCAGGGGCTGCCCAGGAAGGTTTGGAGTCCCCACCCCTGGAGGTGTCCAAGAAATACCTGGATGTGGCACTCAGTGCTCTGGATTGGGCACAGCTTGGATTCCATGGTCCTGGAGGTCTTTTCCAACCTCAATAATCCTGTAATTCTCTGTTCACCACTAAACCATGGCCTCCTCCAGCTGTTCTTTGAACACTTCTGGGTTTGGTGACTCCACCACTGCCCTGGGCTTGACAGCTCTTTCCACAGAGAAATGTTCCCTAATCTAAACCTTCCCTGATGCAACTCATAAAAAGAACATAAAGGGAAGAAATAAAGGGAAAATAAAGAGAAATGCTGAGGCTTTTAGCCCCAAGCACCTGTGAGTCCTCTCCCCAAAGCTAAAACTTTTGGAAGATCAGTCTCTTTGGATAAGCCAAGAATAAGAGATGGGTTGACCAAGGAATAATCTCTGCAGGAGGCTGTGCTCTGGGTATTTTCCTGTATCAAGGAAAGGTGATCAATTACTCTCTTAATAAAGAGAATAATTTTATCTTCATCCTGCCTTGCTGATGAGTGGCACATGTACAGGAAGGCAGGTTTGGAGTTTGGTGAGCAAAAAAAAAAAAAAACAACCCAAAATTTAAAAACAAAACTGTGCCTGTCTGCATTCCTGGTTTATGAACACATTCACTTCTCAGCTTCACAACACTTCGGCTTCCCAGCTGCCTGCGTGAAGTTTTGAGCGGCTGGGATTTTTTTTTCATTGTTTGTTTGTGATTTGTTTTGGTTTTCTTTCATTTTCAACAATGGGGCTAGGAGAAATGGATCTGCTGATAATTAAAGCGAAATCTTTGTTCCGTGTGGTCTTTAGTCCTAAGATCATCATCAGAGCCAGACAGTGATATTTTGATATTCTAGACAATTTTTTTTTTGATATCTGGAGGGAAGTTACAAAGCAGGGAAGGATGGCAGGCCTGGCAGTTTTATAATCTCTCTGTCTAATGTGCAGTATCATGGGACACCTCTCAGATGTCTCCACGGTGGCTTCTGTGTGCTTCAAACACGTGTGCTCTTAACTGCAGAAACCAGCTCCTGAATTAATGACTGCGGCTTCAAAGGACCCTCCCCCTCCCCAAGCCGGAGATCTGAGGGCCATCTCCAAGTGGGTGACATGCCTTTGAAAATTATGCAGCGCAAACAATAAACCTCATTAAAGAAAGTCAGCAAAAGCAGCTCAGCAACCCAGCCTGGGGACCGGTCATGGTGGGGACACAATCCAGGATCTGTGTCCAGGGCCAGGCAGTACCAAAAACCCTGTGAGTGAGGGCAAAGTGCAGGGGAGCACGGAGTGAAGTGCCAAGTGCTGCCCTTGGTCACACCAACCCTCTGCAGAGCTCCAGGCTGGGCTGGGAGGTGCCCAGTGGGAGAGGACCTGGGAGCTGGTCAGTAGGGGCTGGATGTGAGCCAGGTGTCCCCAGGTGGGCGAGTGGCCAATGCCCCTGGGCTGTGCCAGCCCCAGGGTGGGCTCTGCACCAAGGCAGGGATTGTCCCTTGACACTGGGCACTGCTGAGGGACCTCTGATCCTCTGTCCAGTTCTGGGTCCTCACAAGAAGGACACTGAGGGGCTGGAGCATTCCAGGGAAGGGTCTGGAGCCCCAGGAGCAGCTGAGGGAGCTCAGCCTGGAGAAAAGGAGGCTCAGGGGAGACCTCTAGGCTCTGCACAACCCCCTGACAGGAGAGGGCAGCCAGGTGAGGGTCAGGCTCTGCTCCCAGGTAACAAATGATAGGATGAGAGGAAACCACCTCAAGCTGCACCAGGGGAGGTTTGGATTGGATATTGGGAAAAGTCTCTTCACCCTGAGGGTTGTCAAACACTGAAAGAGGTTGCCCAGGCAGGGTCCCCATCCCTGGCAGTGTTCAGACAACACGTGGTTGTGGGACATGAGGACATGGCCTGGGGGTGAACGTGCTGCTGGTGTTGAGTTGATTGGTTGCATTTGGTGACCTGAAAGTTCTTTTGGAACCTTAACAATTGCGTGATTGTGTGAGTGCTCATCCCCATGAGGCTGTGGCATTCCCTCTGAGGAGCTGGTGCCAGGCAGAAGGAGCCTGGTGGGATGTGGCTCACGGGCAGCTGAGGGGCTTTGATGAGTTTCTTGTCTCCTGAGACGAGTTGGGCAGTGCAGGGTGGAGCTGCTCACCTGCTCCTCCTTCACCATGGGGTGGTGGGGAGGGTTTTCTAAGCACAGTGAAATCAGTGCCTCATCAGGCAGCAGCTCCACATAGACCAGACCCTCTGTTAGCCTGGTCCACCTCCCTGAGCTCCACCACCACCCCAAAGAGATCCCACCCCCCATCAGGCTTGGGGCCAGCTCGGCCGCCCCAACACTCTGCCCATTTTGAAATGACGATTAATGAGTTCTCCCATCTGATACTTGTTTGAGATTTGCCATTTGGGTTCATTTTAAACTAATTTTATTCTCCGTGTCACTGGCAATTTATGCAGCAAACGCAATTATTGGAGATGAACGCCTGCCACAGCTGAAGGCTACAAGTGCCACTTCCTTGGATGCGTGAGGAGCAGAGAGCTGGGGAATTGGGGTTGGGGGGGAGAGGGAAGGAATATTAGAAAAATAATCTTACCCTACAATGCTCTCAGAGTTGATACACACACCTTCATAAAAAAGTAATTTAATTTTCCCAGTGCAGCACGAAAAGGAGATCTAATTATCCACTTCTAAATTGCTTCCTTAATTTTTCAAAACGTGGCTTTTTGTTTATGCCTCTTCCCCGAGCCCTGCTCGGAGCCTGCCGTGGAGCTCACCTCCATCTGGAGGTCAGTGATAAAGCCACCTGGAAGGGAACTTGCTCCTGAGAGCACGTGTTGGAGCTCCTCATGTGCCACCTGGGCCTTTTGTCCATGCTAATGGGGCTTCTCCACAGGTGGAGAATCACCTCCTCTGGTGATTCTGGGAATTTGGGAGGCAGCCCCGGAGCTTGGCTGGGGATGTGCATCAAACACGGGTTCTTCTCTCAAGGCTTGCAGGGGTTTTGCTGCCTCAAAGCTCTGTGTTTTGCAGCTTTCTGGGTTTTTGGGTCTCTCTCAGCAGCGTTGCTGCGGCCCCACGGCTGTTCTGCATCCTCCTCAAAGACTGTAATCCTCCAGAATGAAATTCCTGGAGTCTCCAAGAGATTCCCGTGGCCGCTGCCTTTTAGGGTGTTTATTTACCTTGGACCTGGACAATGAGTTCTGCTGAGTCCCCAGAGACCGGCGTTCCTGCAGGAAGCTCTTGTAAAAACCCTCAGCTGTGTTGGAGGCAAGTGTTTGAAAAACCTCCCGGTTTTGATCATGTTGCATCGCGCTCCTCTCCCTGCTTCATGTATTCTTCCCATGGATTTCCCTAAAGTTCAGCTCACAGCCTTGCTTTGGAATGTGAAATGATGTACACACATGCCTCCTCTAATATTTATAGGATAAATGCTAAGCTGTACTTCAGTGATTATCAGGAGCTTCTCGAAAACAGGTTTCAGGTGTTGGAGCTGACATGACACCTTCAATTATTTACTGGGAACTGGGTTTCAAACTGCTAGCTGTGGTTTGTTCAGGCATTTAGAGGCTCAAAAACTGGAGCTGCTCAGACTGGAGAAGGCTCCAGGGAGAGCTCAGAGCCCCTGCCAGGGCCTAAAGGGGCTCCAGGAGAGCTGGAGAGGGACTGGGGACAAGGGATGGAGGGACAGGACACAAGGAATGGCTTCCACTGCCAGAGGGCAGGGCTGGATGGGAGATTGGGGAGGAATTGTTCCCTGGCAGGGTGGGCAGGCCCTGGCACAGGGTGCCCAGAGCAGCTGTGGCTGCCCCTGGATCCCTGGCAGTGCCCAAGGCCAGGTTGGATGGGGCTTGGAGCAGCCTGGCACAGTGGAAGGTGTCCCTGCCCATGCAGGGAGTGGAACAAGATGGTCTTTTGAGGGCCTTTCCCAACCCACACCAGTCTGTGATTCCATGATTCCATGAAAACAGTTCCAGTCTGTATTGCCCATATTTTAAACTTCTTTTTCTGTTGCATCCCATTGTTAAACTCCCCCTCTCTGTGCTCCCTGCCTTGTTGGGTCTGAATTCTGCACTGAAAGCTGTAGGAATGGGGTTTTTTATTCCCTGTTGGTCTCACTGGTGTTGGATTAGATTCTTTAGTTTCACCCCATTTTTTTCCCCCCACAAATATGAATGGCAGCCTGCAGAGCCTCTCAAGGTATCTCACAGAATCCCAGAACGGCTCGGGTTGGAAGCCACCTGAAGGATGATCCAGTCCCAAGCCCTGGTGTGGCTGGTTGTGGCAGGGCAGCGTGGGTCAGAATTCCCACTCGTCCATCCCGACAGGAGCGGATCAGGACGGCGTGAGCCGGAGCCGGCAGCTGCCGGCAGAGCTCTCCCGCAGAGCCTGGCTGTTCAATAATGCTCTAATTAACTACTGCAAACTTCAGAGGACCCAGCTAACTCTAATTGAGAGATCAACAGAGGCTGCAATGAAGTTAGATGTGCATACTAATTACTGAATTATCTAACACCTGCTTTGCAGAGCAGCACCAAAATATAAATACATTTTGCATTGTAAGGGCCTTGCTTTGAGGAAGGCGAGATCTTGCCTTGTCAGACACATCTCAGATCCCTGGCGCTGGCTGCAGCTTCCCAGAGGCGCCTCTTGGAAAAGCTCTAGCCTCTATTTTTGAGGCTGTCATGTTGCAGGCTCCACTGGTGAGCAGCCAATTAAGCAGGACTCCAAACATTAACTCAGATGCTCCCAAGGTGGCGTTGAGGATGATGATGATGGTGGTGATGACGACGACGTCCTTTGCAAAGCCCCAGTGAATTCTCACGGAGCTCTGAGTCTCATGTCAGGGTCCAAATGACACTGGCAGCTCCCAAAGCCACTGTAAAAAAAAGAGTGATAAACAAGAGGATTCATTTTTCAGCTGCTGAGTGGCAAATACAAAGGTTAAGCATCCCAGGCTTTAGTGCAGGGATCCACCGAAGGGCTGTGGCCAAGAGCTCTTGGAATGGGGAGGAGAAACAAGAGAAGGGAGAGGAAAAGATGGTTTGGGGTTTTTTTTATCATTATTATTCCATTCTGCTGGGGTTTTTTGCATACTCATCTGAGGTGCGATTTCCACATCATCAGCTCAGTCAGCCGTCACCAGCAGCCCTCTGAAGGCAATAATTTTCTGCTAAGCAATCTTGTCACTGTGCTGGAAGGATAAATGAAACCCATGTTTCAGTGCTTTGTCCAGCCTGGAATCAGCACGTGGCACATCTTCCCTCAACAAGTGGTTATTCCCTATTTTCTTTTGTTGAGGATTAAGCTGCTTACCGTGGCAAATGCGTGAGCTTTGCTGTTTCCTCCCGTTTTTTCAGTATATTTGCTCAAGTGAGACTCGCTGGCTGTTCTGATGGTTTCAGTAGTGCTCTCTCTGTTTTTTAGAGCTGGTTGGATGTTTTCCTGCTCACCAGTGACTATTCCATCCCTCCTGAAAGGCAGGAGCTATTTGTGGAACCTCCTGCTCTCAAAGCACTGCTTTTGCTCTTGTTGTGATACACAAAGCCTTGAAATCCAAAATTCTTGACTGTGCTGAGCTAGAGCCAGGTAGGGGAGGGGGTCTGCAGAGCAAAGAACCTCCTCTTTGGAGGCCCAGCTTCTCTTGACGCCCTCTTGGGAAGACAGACACAACTTCTCTGTCCCTGCCTTGTCCCAACACCCCTCTCCCCTCGCTCCTGATCCCTCACATGCATCCCCACGAGGTGTCTGAGCTGTTTTGGGGAAGGGGTTGTTGGAAATTCCCCTCGCGCTCCTCTCACCCGCCCCAAACAGGGATTATTGACTGCCTGTGATGCTAAACTTCCCTCAGCCTGCTGCTTACTTGGAAACCCTTTCTGTAACCGCAGTTGCCAAGCAACTGTCAGCTGTATTTCCAAGATGCTCAGGCCGCCTTCAAGACGTTTGGACCCAAATGCTGCCTCTCCTCTCTCCCAGATTGCCGTTTTCCTTGGGCAGGCAGCTTTGGGAAGGCCAGGTAGCGTTCTTCCCATCCTGCCATTGTCTTCCCTGGATTTCTTAGCATGTTTTCCCAAAGCTCTCTGCCCACCCATCCCGTTGATGATCCTGCTGGTTGGGCTCTGAGGAGGGTCTTGGCTCTCCCTCCAGCGTGTGCTTGGGCACCTGGCATGGTATTGAGTGTGAGAGAGAGCTGGAAATCCAGGTGTTGCACCTCGTCACTACTAAAAGAATTCCAGTTTTGGTTTTTTCTTATCACGAAAAAAGCGCCAATTTTTTACAGGAGCTGAGACTATTAAAAGACAGACAAGCTGGAGGTGTAGGTTTAGATGAGACGTTAGGCAGCAGTTTGTTACTGTGAGGGTTGTGAGAAGCAGTGCCCAGAGTGGCTGTGGACTGCCCTTCCCTGGCAGTGTTCAAGGCCAGGCTGAGCAGCCTGCTCTGCTGGAAGGTGCCCTTCTCCATGGCAGGGGGTGGAATGAGGTGGGCTTGAAGGTCCCTTCCCAGCCAAGGATTCCACGAGTCTGTGATTATACTGAGGCCTTAGGATTTCAGCTTTTGTGTTTTTCATCTATTTGTAACCCTGCAGTTCTTTAGTGCAGAACTCTAAACTCCACACACAGTGGGAGCTGCTGCTTCCCCATTTTGGGCACACACAACAATTCCTCTCCAGGCCTGGCAATCAAGGACACCTCACTGCCTCAGGCCCTGAGAGATGGGAACAAAAGTGAGTTGGGGGCAGCAAACTTGGGGTAAATGACTTCATTACATGAAGCTGTAATTGGAAGATGACCCCCCAATCTGCAAATGGATCAAACTTATCAAAGCGTGCAAACCCGTGCCCATTGTCCATTTTGGGTGCAGCCCCTGGGGGGCTTCATCTGCCCTAAATGTCCCTGAAGGCCCTTCCATAAATAGAACTGCTTTTTATTCTCTTGATTTTGTCTGGCCTCTGTTTTTAGGTGGTCCCTAAAAGGCATCAGTGTCGTGGAGCTGGTGCCTGCAGTGCTCTGTGGATGCTCTGGCAGGTGCTGCTGGCCCTCAGGGTGCTCCAGGCTCCAATCCTCCATCCTCACCTGGGAATGCAGCTGCTCCAGGATGTTTTCCTGCAGCAGGAGCCCGGTAATGTCTGTGCAGCCCTGCTTGGAGCGAGGATGACGGCGGAAATGAGAAACCCATCAAACTTTGCCTACAGAAGTGCTCATTAGCAGCCTCCCTCTGTCCGTGGCCATGCATGGCTTAGTTCACTTTGGAGCCAGGCTGTTCCATTTGGGTTAATAGGAGGAATCTCTGTTCCATTAGGTGCATTACAGTGACAAAGCGCCGAGGGAGAGGGAGCTGGTGCCTGTCAGCCGCCCGAGGACCGGGCTGTCACTCGTGCCATCAAGCCTTCCTGCTTATTTGCAATTTTATTTTCAGATGTGATTGACATCTGGAGGCTCTGACATTCTCGGCACAAACATACAGCCTGTTATTATGCTTGCATTAACATTTTGATAAACACACGGTGCAGCATTGAAAAAGTAATTACATGTCATCACATCTCTGCCTCATCAAAGAAAACTTTGCTGTGTAATTGCTCCAAGATTTACCCAGGTACAATGTGCTGCTTCCAGTAAAGGCTCCTTTCTCTTGAAGAGCTTACATTTACCTTTTAAGATGCACAGTATCTTTTCCCCACGGGGCTTTCTAGGTCTAAAATAAACCCAGCAATATAATTTAGCTTTTCATAAATACACTTGGATATTAGAGCGCGGTACTCTTTGCATAATATTTATTTAATGCTGGATGTAAATATGCCGTGTATTATATGGGCGAAGCTATCAAGGGAAGTTTTTTGCAGACAGGTAGAAATAGCACATTGTTACCCTGGCTCCTGCATTAGCACAAGGGCCCTTTGCACTCGTATTTATGTGGGTACTTCTCACAATGACATCTAATTTTACAATAAAGTGAGCTTAGCTGAAGCGCCTCGCTGCAGATTCTAAAATATTGGCTATTTCCTCGCTTGTAAAGGACTTTTCTGATGGGTCTCTGAAAGAGGTATTATATGGAAGAATACAAATAATTTCAAGAGGGCTTTTTTTTTTTTTTTTTTTCTTTCCCCCTTCCTTCAGAGCCGAGCAAGGAAGAGAAAACCTCATTGATGTTCAGTCAATAAATCTTGCAAGATAGGTGCTGATAGACCTGAATAAAGGCAGAAGGGAAAAGCAGTGCATGATGATGATAAACCAGGTGAAGTGGTCAATGCGACAATTGCTGGCCATGGAGTGTTTCAGATTCTTTTCTTTAAGGTGCTCTGTGCTGGCTGAGGCACTTCCCTCCTGCCTGGGAAACCAGGATAATACCAGCCTGTTCCCACTGCTGGCTGATGGGATTTTATCCCTTGTGCTAAAGCAGTGCATGCTTGGGCTCTGGAATTACAAGTTTCACGTTGTGCCCCCAGTTCTGGTGGGATTGAACCCTGATATTCCCTGCCAGAACACTGAAGTGCTGAATATTTGCCCTGGGTGGTTCAGTCCTCACATTACGAGGTTTCTTCGTGATCTGTGGTTACTGGAGGGATGTGGAGGCTTGTGCATTGCAAAATTGCTCTAGTGCTGCTTCTGGAGTGGGGAATAATTCTTTGGATTGTTCATGAGAGGATCCTTGTGAACAAATCCTTTGGGAAGCCTCTTCTCCCTTCCTGTAGTAATGAGGGAAATTAAGGAATGGCTTTAACAGTCACTGCTTCCCATCTTCTGCCTGTATCAGGGCTTCTGTTTCCAAAGGAAAATAGTCCCCCTTCTTCTGCATGAACAGGTTTTCTCCACTTTCTTCTGGAGATGTCAGGGAAAAAAATGTCTGATTCTCTTCACCCAAGGTGCTCAGGGAATCACAGAAACCACTAAGATTGGAAAAAGCCTTTAAGATCATCAAGGCCAACCATCAACCAAGCCCCACCACGTTCACCACTAACCCACGTCCCCAAGTGCCACATCCACGTGTTTGCTGACCACTCCCATGGCATGCTGACTCCACCACACCCCTGTGCAGTCTGTTACACTGCTTGACAACTCTTTCCACGAGGAAAATTCTCCTAATATAAATTTTTTCTAACGCAAACCTCCCCTGGCACAACCTGAGGCCATTTCCTCTCATCCTCTCAGTCTGAGCCTGTCGCTGCCAGGTGGGACAGGAACTGTGCCAACCTTAGAGCTGCCACCACCTCAGCATATTGGGCCATCCAAAAAAAAACAAAAACAATTCCCCTTCCTCCCTGGGCTGGGTGCTGCCTCTAGCAGAGGTGTTACAGAAGGCAGGCAGCACTCCTGGGGCTGGGATCCCCCAAATCCCTGCCCCCTGGGGGATATCCTTTCTGTGGGATGTGTTAGCATGGATGGAGTGTGGGTTGGTGCTCGCTGTGCTGCTGTGTGCCAGGCAGGGAGCTCAGCATCCCTCAGCATCCCTCAGCATCCCTGACCTTGTGGGAATGACCGGGGCATGGGGAGCATTAGGGCCGGCCAGCACCACCCCAAGTGTGTTTAATGGTTGGATAATGCCCTGTTAATGTCTATTAATCCTCCCAGGAGCTTGGTATTAGCTCAGCTTTAGCACCAGACTGAGTCACTGCTCTAACAGGATGCGCAGGGCTGGCGCTGGGAACATCTGGATCTCACATCTGTATTATTATGATGATAAGCTCGTGGCCTATATAACAGTGTCTGTGAAATCAGATCTGGTATTGCACCTCCTGAGCAGCTGGGGGGGTTTAATTCCCTCCCCTTCCTGCTAATGAGGGCTGGAAGGGCTGGAGGAGGGACCCTGGGGGGTGCTCAGGGATCCTGTGTTGCCAGGGCTGGGGATGCTCTGGATTGGTTTTGGGGCTGGGGGGAGATGCCAGGCTCTGACCCGCTCTGTTGAGAGACAAAAACTGCCTGGGCAAGTGAAGGTCAGCCAGAAGTGTTTGGAACGCTCTCAGGCACAGCGTGGGATTTTGGGGATTCTCCCGTGCAGGGCCAAATATTGGACCCAATGATCCCTGTAGGTCCCTTTCCAGCTCAGGGAAATGTATGGAAATCCATGAATTACAGCACAATTGTTGCTGTGTTGGACATTCTGCTCTCTTGTGAGGCTCCCTGGGTTTTACTCTTTCCCATCCTGATGAGCTGTGAGTTTCTGCTCTGCCCAGAAGTTTCTAAGTTTGGGCTTGTGAACTCTCAGCTTTGCAGCCATGGGGAGCTGAGGGGTTTGATTCTCTCAGGTGAAGCCCCACCTGCAGAGCTGCCTCCAGCTCTGGGCTCCTGTACAGGAAGGAGCTGGAGCTGCTGGAGGAGGCCACAGAGAGAGGGCAGGGCTGGAGCCCCTCTGCTCTGGAGCCAGGCTGGGAGAGCTGGGGGTGCTCACCTGGAGAGGAGAAGGCTCCAGGGAGAGCTCAGAGCCCCTGGCAGGGCCTAAAGGGGCTCCAGGAGAGCTGGAGAGGGACTGGGGACAAGGGATGGAGGGACAGGACACAGGGAATGGCTTCCACTGCCAGAGGGCAGGGATGGATGGGAGATTGGGCAGGAATTGTTCCCTGGGAGGGTGGGCAGACCCTGGCACAGGGTGCCCAGAGCAGCTGTGGCTGCCCCTGGATCCCTGGCAGTGCCCAAGAACAGGTTGGACAGAGCTTGGAGCAGCCTGGGACAGTGGAAGGAGGAGGTGAGACTGGCTGACCTTTAAGGTCGTTTCCCAACCCAAGCCAGTGTCTGATTTTGGGATCCTGGGATTTGGGCAGCAGCAGAGCCTGGCTGTTGTCTTCCAGCAGGAACACATCCACACTGATGTAGGAAGAGCCAGGAAAGTCCCATGTGCCGTCCTGGCCTGTCACTGTTTATTGCATTACTTATCCCAAGGAGCTGTTGCAAGTGGCTCACGATTCCTCTTCATCTTTCCCGTCCTTACACATTTGCTTTCAGAACATTTACATTTAAATGTGTGTTTCTGCAGAAGGTTTACAGGAAAGCAACGTTGGACAAAAAAAAAAAAAAAAACACGAAAAAAAAAACCCAGAGACTCTGAAATGCATTTTTCATGCTCCTTCATACTCTATTGATTTTGTTTTTCTCATTTTTTCATATAAAGAGAAGGGTTTCTAACACATTTTTCAGAAATAAAGGAGTCAGCAATTCTACCCTCCTAAAGCAATAGTTATTCACCACGATTACAAACAGAATTTGGGAGGGAGGGCTATTTATATAAATTTCCCTTTTCAATAAAATGAATGTGGCGAAAAGCAGAGCCGTGTTCCCAAGCAGAGAGTTCTGAGCCTGAGTTTCTCCCCGGCCTGGACTGTTGGTGATGGGCAATGCACTTCACTCCCACGAAATCATGGAATTTCCTGAGCTGGAAGGACCCATCATCTGCTCCAGCTCCTGGCCATGCCCAGATCATCCCAACAATCCCACCCTGTGCATCCTTGGAGCGCTGTCCAAGCTCTCCTGGAGCTCTGGGGCTGTGCCCATTCCCTGGGGAGCCTGGGCAGTGCCACCAGCACTGGGGAATGAACCTTTCCCTGAAATGTGAAGGATATTCCCTGATATCCCACGCTCTGCCCCCTGTGGGAGCCAGCAAGGAGGGAGCCGCAGCCGCTCAGCGCTTCCCTCGACAAGAACCTCGCAGGCAAAAAATCAGATTTCTCTTGTCACGAGGCGAGAACTTATTTGTAAGCTCTGGATTGCTGCGGTTTGACATCGCTGATGTCCAAAATTCCAGCTGCTGGTTTGAAATGGCTGTTTTCAAATGCTGTTTGTGTTGGTCTGTTTGAAGAAGGAAAGGGAGGAAAAAACAGGACGACAAACAGCATGTCAAAGTTATCGAGAAGAATTGCTGTCACTGCCTTGCCTGCCTAATCTCCCAGAAGTTTTTTGTTGATTTCGGTTTTTTTTTCCAGCTGGGGACTGTTTCTGAAATGTTGATAGTATTGGGTGGATTTTTTTTTTTGCATTTGTGAGCATCATTATATTTGCTGCCTCAGAAAAAAAAAAAAATCATGCCAGGCCCTGAGTGTAGCTGCATTTTGCTGCAGCCAGCCATGTATCTTGGTTAAACTCCTGGTGCCGGCCAGCAGCTGCCAATGACAGTCAATAATGTGCCCTTTTAGACAAAATCTGCCTTCTCACTTCGGTGGAACACAAATGGGAGCACATCTCCTAAATGACAAAGTTTGCCTCTGAGCTCCTTTTTTGTGTGGTTGGCTCTGGGAATTTTGAGCCGGGGTCAGACGAGGGAGGGGTCTTGTGCTCCCACCTTGGGCACCTGGAAATGAAGAGGTTGGGGCAAATAACACAAACTTTGAATTAAACCTCACGTTCCACCCGACCCTCCCCCCCATTTTTACACCGCTGCTATTATTAAAAGCATTAATTACTTGAAATAACAACGTTGTCATTATTTTTATTTACTTTATGATGGTTTTTGCTTGCTGGGTGCCTCTGGAATGTCCTCCCCCTTGCTCTGAGTCTCTGCAGTCTCTCTCTTTGCCTTCCCTGCCTTCTTGCTCAGGGTTATTTCCTCCTCCCCCTCTCTTCTGGACCAAAATGTCTTTGCCGACTGCGGGAACCTCCCCCTTCTATTTATCCTTGTTCTTTGTAATCTCGTACAATGTAGCTTAATCAACCCACTGGTGCTCTGCTGAATCCTGTCTGGGAGACACAAAGGAATTAGAGAGGTTGAGTGCTGGAAAGCTTTTCCCAGTGTCTGAGTTTCCTCTGGCAGAGCTGATCCTTGTGCAGGCGCTGCTGGGGATCAGTCCCTGCTCCCCAATCTCAGAGTGGCACCCCTAAGGTGTTCCCATCAGGAATGGACTGAGCCAGAGCTCCTGCAGAGCACCAAGGGGGTCAGAGAGAGACCTGGGAGCTCTGGTGAGGGCAGGCTGGACAGGAGCCAGC
>VZSR01001113.1:2015477-2030352 GCA_013398615.1 Brachypodius melanocephalos | reverse complement strand
TTGTTTGTTCTTTCTGCTGTTCCCATGCCTGCTCACGTGTTTGATCACAGCAGGATGTGTGGAAGGGCAGGCTGTAACATCCCAAATGCTGAGCCAGACCCTCAGTCTCCCTGCTGAACCACAAAACGCTCCTTTTGGATGTTATTTTAAGCTCAGTACGTTCCCCGCTCTCCTGCATCCAGCCTGATCCTTCTGTCTGCTGGGACGATGTTTTCATGGAGCACTGGGCATTCCACAGGTGGTAAGAAGCTTGTCCTTGTTGTTTCTGGCATATAAAAGCAGAATCACCCTTCCTGTTTCATAGCTAGAGAACATCGTCCCTGGTGATGTCCCGTGCTCTCCCAAAGCAGGACAAACTTCCCACTAAAGCTGTTTAAACTGGAGCAATGGCTGGGAAAGGGCTGGGTGTTCCCTCTTTGGCGGGGCACTCAGAAGCTGGGAAAGCAGCTTGCAAATCCCTTCCCCTGTGTAAGAAAAGAGAGTGATGAATGTTTATGGGTGCTGAGATGATGGAAGATGCTCCCGTCAGGGTTATGGCACTGCTGCTCCCAGACCTAAGGCCATGGAAGCAATAACACGCAGGATATCGCTCTCCATGGTTTTATGGTCCTTTTCATCACCAGAAAGGTGCTTGGTTCAGTTGGAAGTTGATTAAACTTGCAGGGAAGGATGGTGATTTATGCCTGACCAGTCCTCCCAACCACTTTGTAGCCACTGTGTGAATTAAGGCTGATTAAAACCGAGGGAAGAGTTCCCTTCCGCCTCACGCTGGGTTTTTGGACTGGGATATCGGGAGCATCCGTCCATGCCTGTGCTCCACCAGGGCCCTGGCTGCCAGGCAGTGATGGGAGAGGAGGGCATGGGCCAAAACACAAGAGCAGGACACTTATTATTCCAAATGAAAAGCTGCTTTCCTCATTAAAGCTGAAAATTATGGTCTGCAGATAACTCTGGTGGTGGTGGTTCACAGAATCAATAAACCCCCGGTTTGTTTTGAAAGCCAAGTTGCCGAAATGCCAAAATACATATTTTGCAAATTGCTTAATTTCCATTTGAAAAGATCAAACCTTATTTCTTCTGAAAGCTGAGAGGTGGGGTGAGGGAGGCGACACACACGCAGCAATTTCAATCTTCTTTTTCCTGAAAGATCATCATTTGATGGAAACTGAGAGAGTGGAGAAACTGCTTCCTTTTGTTTTATTTCGCTTTTTAAACAACCACCCTGCAGGGAAGCTGATGGTCTGAGTTATCAGGGAGTCTGGGCTGATTCCAAAGCAGCCATAGCTGATTTTTGGAAGCAACATTTCTGGCTGTCAGGGCATCTTCCCTTGGCAGCTTCTGCCTCTTTGGAGGGCTGATGGTCACTGGGGCTCTCGTGGATGCTCCTTGCTCCTTAAACCCCTTGTTCACACTGAAATGTCGGATGGAAAATCTCCTGTCAGGGATGCAGGCTCACAGGAACACCGTGGAATCAGCTGCAGGATGGATGGGGGCTCGGAATGCCGAGCCTGGAGATTCCCAAGGAGTTTTGCGCCGAGCCGAGCGCGCGGGCAGGCGCCAGGCGTGCGCTTGGCATGTGGGAGCTGAGCATCCCCCAGCCCCTCCAACCTGTCAATAACACATCAATTGGCTGCTCAGGAAGGGAGGAGCAATGCAGGGGGGCAGAGAAACAGCTGGAAGGATAATTTACCTCAAAGGTGCCCGTGGCACGCACGGCCCTGCCCTGTGCCTCCGCACCCAGGGACTTTTTCTTCCCCATAACCACTTGAAAAATAAAGATGTATGATGCCTACTTGAGCAGAATAGATTGTTTTCGATTGCTATTCATCTATTATTTTAGAAAGTAAAATGAATAAAACTTATGCAGGTCACAGACATTAAAGAGCATTTTTATATCAGTTTGGGAGCGCTTGTCAGCTTTGATTTATTAAGTAACGTTCCCCGACTGGCTACTGGTGTGTGTTGTCAGTCTCTTGATAATGGATAGACCTCACAGCTGAATGCTCTGTGATTAGACTTCTCAACTATATATTTTTAAATAAAGGCATTGCTTTTTTTGGGTTTGCTCATTTCCCTCTCTTAGGCAATTTCATTCATCTTCCCTCGCCCTCTCCCTCTCTCCGCTGTAAATTTGTTGTTGTTGGAAGCTGTGAGGATGCTAAATGGGACACATCTTAGAGGGTTTGGGTTGGGATTTTTTTTTTCATTCCCCCTCCCCAAGCTTGCTTCCAGCTTAGCTTGATGGATTAAATGTCATGGGGGGACAGGAGTGGGTAAGAGACGCTGTAGAACACCTTTCCAGAGTGAACACAGCACGTGCTGCTCTCGTACTACGGCTGTGTCAGCATCTTTGCTGTCACACTGCTCTTCCCTGGGGCTCAGGGATGGAATTACCAGGGCTGCACGGAGAGGTGGATGTGGGAGCCCTTAACCTCTCCAAAAGGAGCAGGGGCTGAGCAAACCCAACACTGCCAGCCCTGGTCCCTCCTCCGTGAGGTTTCAGGGAGCTAATGGGAACGTGAAGCCTTGCCTGGCTGATGAGGAGTGTTCAGGGAAGTTCAGAGGCGCTCTGGTATCTCCTCTCACCCCAGCAGTTTGTTTTCCCTTTGGAGGATGGCCCTGTGCTGCCTGGCTGAGCTCAAATCCCGCTGCTGGGAGTCTCTCCAAGGGTGGCTCCTTGGCCACCGAGGGCAGGGATTTGCAGAGCTGGCTCCGAGCTGCTGTTACCAGGCACGTGCCGGGATCTTCTCCTGGGAACGGCAGCAAATGGGACTGAAGATGAGTATCCTGGGCTAAAATCCTCAGCTAGAACTGTAATTATGCTTTCATAAAGAGCTGAGCTGGAACGAGGATGAGATTGTTTCCCCAGGGGCTGCAGGAGCACTGGGACTGACTCATTAGTGTGGAATTGCAGCAGCGCAGGTGGGAGGCCACCAAGTGCCTTTGTAAATGGCTCTTGCAGATCCTGCAGGAAGGGCAAAACTCAACAACTTCCCCAGGATGCTGAGATGAGCCAGCAACCTCTGCTTTTGTGTTCCAAGGCTTTGGTCTCAGACCAAAACTGATCCATCTGACTTGGGAAAATGCAGAATACGCTGATAAGAAACAAAAATATTGCACTGATTCCGTAAGCCTTTTTACTCCTGTATGACTCCAAAAATTGCTTTTGATTTAAAGGTTAAGATCTGACAAGCCAGCAGATCTTAAAGATCTTTTCATTCCCCTCCTCTTTTCCTCCCCAACCCCTTCAAAACTTGAAAGATGAGAAAATCTGCGTAGGACCATCTGTATGGGGAGAGGGGGCAGCAATTCCTTTGGGAAATGCTTCCTGCTGCCCCTCCACTGCCAGCTGGGGACACGTTGCTCACACAAGGACTTGGTTTCCCCAGGCTGCATCAGCCTCTGGTCCCTCTCACAGGCCTGGGCTGAGTGACCCCATGGGGGAAAGGCAGAGGGGGTGAGGAAGAGGAGTGCCAGGAAAGGACAGAGCAGGGTTTGGAAGGACAAGTGACGTGTCCGTGGTGATTTGATGTGATGGTTGGCTGCAGGAGGCCCCTCTCAGAGCCGGGCTGTGCTCCCAGCAATGTCTTTGCAGTTCATTAAGTGTCTCCTGCTGCTGTTTCTCAGCCTGAAATGGTCCTAGTGGCTTTGCATGTTCCAGTGGCACTGCCATTATCTCCTAATAGCGCACACATTCATTATGAGGCCAGATTGTTCACTTACACCTTGAAATGATAACCCCGCTGCTCACTTAACAAATCCAACCCCAGGGTGCTCTGAGGAGGTTCATTAGGGGCATTTTTGGTTTGTCCCTACTGACTTGTTTCTTAAGCTGCCCTGGTGACAGGTAGGTGGGAATGTCATGGATAAATAACTGCCTGAGGCTCTAGTGCCAGGAGGGTCCCTGCTCTTGGGGGGGTGGATTTGTCATCAGGGAGAGGAATCGGCTGCCAGGCCGCCCAGGTGTGAAGGATCTCCACTGGGATGGGGCAGCAGATCGGGGCCAAACTCCTTCAGGGTCAGTGGAGCTGGTGGGGGAGCACCCAGGGAATTCCACTGATGTGGAACTGGCACTGGGGGAAGGGGCCCCTGTTCTGGCTCTTGGCACCAGCAGCTGGGTGGGTTGTGCCACCTTTGGCTCCATGAGGAGCTCCCTGCCAGGCTCATCCTGTGGAGAGGCAGTGCCATGTTTTAGGTGGGAGCAGGGCTGAAATCTCTGAAATCTCAGAGTATTTCCTATAGGCTGAGGGCAAACAGCTTCAGCCTTCCATTGCCTTAAACCCAACCTGAATGCAGGAAAACCTCCATGTCCTACAGCAGAATCCACCCAACCAGATCCTTTATTCCTCATTTTGTCCTTTTTCTTCCTCCAAATTAAAATGTCTACACTTTCTCCAATTTACCAGGTAGAATCCTGGAGCATTTCTCCCTGAGAATGTGCAAAACAGCATTCTCCAGTTTCCCCATGCCAGTGCTGGTTCTCCTCCCAGATCCTTTATTCCTCTTTTTCGTTCTTTTTCTTCCTCCAAATTAAAATGGCTACATTTCTCCAATTTACCAGGTAGAATCCTGGAGCATTTCTCCCTAAGAATGTGTAAAACAACATTCTCCAGTTTCCCAGTGCTGGTTCTCCTCCCAGCTGAACGTCCTCCGCGTGCCCTTCCCCAAACGCAGCGCCCTGTGGGGAATTCACGGATTATCAGCAGGAGTTGGGACTTCCAGGTTATGGACAGTGAGGGATATGGATGTGCCAGTGGATGTTACCAAAGGGAAGCTGTTTCCTGGCCCCCCAGCCCTCCTGATTCCCACATGGCTCCTGCTGGAGCACCAGATGGGCTTTAATCGGGACCGCCGCGGCGCCGCAGGGTTATTATTAAGAGACATCTAGTTCTGGATGAGAGAAGATTATCCAGGGTTTATTTCCAGCTGATAACACTCTGCCCTTCCATAACACCTTTTATCTGAGGATCTCGGAGCTCTTCACAGACTCAGTTAATTAAGACTCACTTTGCCCCCTGGAGCAGCGGGTGAGATCCGGGTGAGGAGCGCCGGAGCTGCAATTAGGAGGGATCGGCAGATAAGACACAGGATCTCCTGCCTGGTCGTATTTGCATGTTTATCTCCCCTGTGCAGTTGAGAACAGTGAGCCCCGAGGTTGCATGGCCTGCCCAAAGTTCTCATGAGGTGCTGAAAAGTTGTGGATCCCCTTTTCCAGCCCCAGCACGATCTGGGTGCAGAGATGTGTCACAGGTGCATGATGCTGACTTTGTCCTTTAAATCTCCCTTTTCTCCTTTCCTCCCAGCGCTGGTTTTCCATGGGCTCCACACCTCGGCTCTGCTCGAGTTTTCCTTCCTGCAAACCCAACCTCCAAGTCTTCCTTTGCTCGAAAATAACAACAAAACCCCTCGCAGGCCTCCAAAAAAAAGAGCTTTTGCTGCCTCTCCCCACAGGGCCAGATTCCTCAATAGTGATTTCTCTGGAGAATAGCTGGGCCCGAGGTTTCCTTCCCCTCCTCTTTTCTTTTCTTTACTTTCCCCTAACTAAAAAATCAGGAAGCTCTAAAATCCTCTTTGAAGTAACACTGTATGAAGAGGATTTATCCTTGTCCACTTAAATATTCATGACAGCTCGCATTTCTGTTCAAAAAGACACTTGTTTATTTAGATAAGATTTAATTTATTCATAATTTACCTAAATTTGCAGGAGCGTGCATGTACATTTTAGCTTATAAGCAGCGCAATACATAAAACATTATTGAGGCATGCAAATTACACAAATACAGCATTGGAAACTGCCGGCTTGTTTTAGGCAGATAACTAATTTCTTACCCTGAGAAGAGACACAAACACAATCGGCTGGGCTTGTTGCCTGGGATTTGGCGACTCTGAATTATGCTTCCCTTAATGCAGGAGGCACAGCTTTAGAGCAGGGCCGTGGCAAAGCACACTTCCCTTGGACTGTGAACTGTAGTAATGCCAAAGCTCTTTGCTGGAATGGTTTGGGTTTTTTTGGGGTTTTTTTTTGATTTTTTTTTTCCCCAGTCCTCTCTCCGAGGACTCAGTTTGGGTTTCTGTAAAATCTCCAAGTCCCTTTTTCTTTCTTTGGGATGGGGTTGGAATTTCAGGCAGTGCCTGGTGGGGTGATGGAGGGAGCAGACACTCCTGTTCCACACCATCCCCTGGCAGTGTGGGATCTGCTTTTCCTCTGGTGGAACTCCTTGGAGACAATAGTGGAGCCCCTTGACCCTAATTAATCCCTGCCCCCCCCTCAGGGTGATATGGCCACTTGTTGCTTTCCTTAGGGCAGAGCAACAAATGGCACAAAAGTTCCTCGTAGCCCCCAAATATCCCATTTTCCACTTGCTTCCAGTTAATAATGGCACAAATTAGCAACCACCCAATGTGCTAGGCTGAGGAAAGCAGGCTGGGCTTCCTCCCAAACCTCCAAGCCCCTGTGCCATAGGACAGCAGCACCAGGGCTGAGGCTGGAGGGGTTTTGGGGCTCTGGATTTGGCAGCTGGGCAGCAGGCACTGCCTCAGCAGCATTGCTGCTCTCAGCACTGTTAGAAATTGTTCCTAACAGGAGCAATTCTGCTCAGGAACGGGATGCTTGCAGCTGTATGTAGGGTTTGTGCCTGTGGAGCCTGTAGGAGACCTCTCAGAGATGCGAATATTGGGGCAGATCTCTCTGTGCAGGGCTGTGTCACCCACAACGTGTAATTAAGGCTCTGTGACACCTCCCACCAGACTCTGCATTCCCTCCCTCTGCCTGGGCCAGGCTGCCACTGTTTGGGCTGGAGCTCCCAGGGCCAGATGTCCTCCTGGGCTCACAGGCTTTGTTTGTTTGTTCTGCAGGGATGGACCAGGAGGGATGGGGACAGCAGGCCTGCTTGGTTGCTTTTGCTTTTTCCCAGCTGAAAACAGAGCCAACATTTTCCATCGTTTCCGAGGCTGAGTTTAATGGGGGGGATACATTTTCCCTGGGTTTGCCTGCTGCAAAAATCACTCATGAGTATCTCCAGAGCCTGAGCGCTTCGGGACAGGGACAGGTGGTTTTGGTGGACCATGAAAATGCATTATTTTAATCTTAGAAAAGCCCTTATATCTTGGAAAAAAGCCTCTTCCTGGCATTGGGAACAGCCTTGAGCGTGCAGGTGGAAAGGGAGGGTAGAAACTGCTGGGGAAATGCCCCCAAGGAGCAGTTTGTGGTGGCACTGTCCCCTGTGTCATTTGTCCTCGTAGCCTCAAGGCTGCCAGGTAAACCAGAGCAGCCCCAGCCTGATTTCCATGGTCCTGCTGGGTCATGCAGTGAGGAGAACGAGGTGGCTCTGCTGCATTTGCTTTATATGAGAATTTAATTACAGAGTCTTAATTACATAGTCACGGCATATTTGGATTTCCAGCAGGTCATGCCCTAATGGGGTGGACACAACTCACCCAAGGAGCTGAGATGGCTGTGGTGAGCTCCAGGAAAAAAAAAAAAAAAACTATCTCAGAGTAATGGGAAGCAAAATAAGACCTGAGGAGAAATGCTGGTATTAAACACTTGCTGATGAA
Organism: Brachypodius melanocephalos; assembly: GCA_013398615.1. Classification (NCBI taxonomy): domain Eukaryota; kingdom Metazoa; phylum Chordata; class Aves; order Passeriformes; family Pycnonotidae; genus Brachypodius; species Brachypodius melanocephalos. The sequence continues at coordinate 2,022,795 of VZSR01001113.1, read as the reverse complement.
AGCAGCTCTGCCTCTTGTGTGGGCTGGAGACGCTGGGATGAAGTGGTGCAATGCACAGGGAAGGCTTTAGTGGCCTTAACCTGGCAAGGCTTAATTTAGTCAGAGATGCTGTTATCTGACCATGATCTTCCAATTGCTGCATCCCCGTCTGCAGAGAGGCTTCACAGGAGGATCAGAGGTGTTTTTATATAACCACAATCCCCATTTTGTCCTTTTTTTCGCCTGGCTTTGGCTGGAAATCCTGCATAGGCTGTGCTTTGAAGTGAGAATTTTATGATGGAGTGGGCAGACTCCAAAATCAGACTTTGCTGGGACCTGTTGGAGCTGTAGAAATGCGGCAGAATTCTACATGTGGTAGAACTGGGAATAGCTGGAATAGCTGGAAGAGCTGGAATAGCTGGAATAGCTGGAATAGCTGGAATAGCTGGAATAGCTGGGCTGGTGGGAATCATGGAATCCCAGAATGGACTGGGTGGGAAGGGACACACCCCTGTCCCATGGGCAGGGACACCTTCCACTATCCCAGGCTGCTCCAAGCCCATCCAGCCTGGCCTTGGACACTCCCAGGGATGGAGCAGCCACCCTGTTCCAGGGCCTCACCACCCCAACAGGGAACAATTCCTTCCCAATATTTAAATCTCTGTTCTTTTGGTTTATTTCACCTTATAGTAATTTTAGTTTTTATTAATGCCATACAGGTGAAGAAAAACACTCAAAAACCTGTTGAGGAGAAGAGAAGATGTTGGCCTTCCCCATGATTTTGGAGGGAGCTGAGATGAGGGAATTTGTGTTTAGGAGTGGGATGTGTGAAGAGCGTCTGAGCAAAATTCAGATTTCAAATCATTTCACTAAAATAGCTTTTAATAGTTTGAGTTTGACCACCTTGCTGCCTGCCCTGTGCAGAAGGGGAAATGCAGCGTTTGGCTATTCCTGAGCACACATTAATTAAGGGAAGAGATGAATATTTACTGACCAGCACGGAGCAGGGTGTATCGGAAAAGAGCACGGCATCGATCGGAGTGAAAATTAAATAAATAATAGAAATGTCCCCCCCTCAACACCACCTGTAGATGTATTAGGGAGAAAATATTGAACTGGGCTCTCCGGGCTCCCCTGCAATTGATGCAATTTATTTTCAATTTGTCAAATGTGGCATTGGAGCAGCAATTGGTTTTGGTGATTTATTAGGAATTTTCTAACCAGGGCACTCTGTCATTGGAGTTACTTCACTCGTGTACAAGTAGATTTTTGTGTTTTTGCAAGCTCAAGCTGTGAAGCCTGAAGAAGGTGAGTTTTTCTATATTACCCTCCTCCTTTTTTTTAAAACCAAAAGGGAACACTGAAAGAAACTCCGCCAAAAAGGGAAATGGGGGAAAAGTAGCAGAATTGACATATTTTAAACATCATGACAGGATGGGCTGTTTAAATTGCCTCTGTGAATTGATTTAAAAGCTGTTGGAAGGCATCTCTATTTCATTAACTGTCTTTCTCCTTCATTTCAGTCACTGGAGTCATTGCCTCTTATTACCTTCCAGCTTCGTGATATCCATCCACACGGTTATTTTAGTTATTACTATCTGTATACAGAAAACGTAAGAGGCAATTTTTGGGACAGAAGCAGCTTGGGAGGGATGTGGGGGTAATAAAATAAATAATTTGATTTCTGCGTGACACCCACGATCCAAAGTCATCAGGATTACCGCAGTGTTTGTGCTGGGTGTGCGTTTTGGTCAGGACCTGGGGGAAAAGCGTGGGGGATCTGGTTATGAGGTTGGATAACTTGCACACACTGAATAACCAATAATGAATAACCCAGAGAGGATTCTCTCCTGGGAATTAGGTGCTGCGGTGTGCTCAGGGTATTTTGCAACCCTTCTGACAGTGGTGCTATCAGGAGTTTGGTGAGTTTGAAGTGTGTTTTCATTTACCTTCCTCCCCAGGGTGGAGCTTGGGGAGCAGGAGGATCCTTTCCTTCTCCTTGGGGACACTGATGATCCTGTTCCTCAGGGAACATCAATGCTCCCCTTATTTGAGAGGTGAAAATGTGCCTGTGGTACCTGCAGAGGCTGCTGGATGTCACCAAGGTCTGTGAGAGGAAAAAAAGAGGAAAGCTCTTGGGATGTCTTTCCCAAAGCTTTTCTTTTCAGACCTAAACAACACAGCCAGCCCCAGATTATTTTCACATTTTCAAAAACGCTGGAGCTTCCAATCTGTTCTCCCAGAGCTCGGTGGAGTCATTAGCTGCTTACAGCACTTAAAAGAAAAATGTGGTGCTTCGGAGACTTCGCTTCTGTTTGCTGTCTTTACCACCAACTAATTGGTTGGATAACGAGCAAATATTTTTCCTCTGTTCCTCAGTTTCCAAGATTTTGACTTGCAAGCAGGAAGAGCAGAAGCTGCTGGTGGCTGGCAGGCAGTGAGAGGGGAATGAGCTGTGGGGAGGCTGCTGGGGCCATGCTCAGGATGGGATTGCAGGGCCTGGCTCCAGCTGTGCCTCTTCTGCTGGGCTTTGACATCCACAGGGCTGGTCTGACCCATCCTTGAAAGCAGGTGGGGAGGGAAGGGGTCAGGGTGACCAAGAGCTCCCATTTGGTGGTAACAAAGCATCCCTGCTAGGAGAGCCTGAATGATCCTATTAGCAGGGTGACTGTGGGGAGCAGAGACAGCTCCTGGCTGCAGGAACCGGCATTACCTTGATTTAAAGGCGCTGTTTGTGGCTCTAAATGGAATTCTCTGGTCTGGCTGGGGCTGACTCAGCCCTGAACAGGAGCTGTGTGTGCTGCCCGAGGAGGCTGTGTCCTGCTCTGCTCGCTCACCGCGAGGCTCCCCATGCTCTGAGCACAGCCAGGTGAAAAGGCAGCAGCCATGGAGAGCAGGGACACCCTGAGTGCCCTGAGGGGACACACAGCTCACCTGGGACCTCTCAAAGGTGCTGAGCCCCAGCACAAGGACTCTCCTGCAATGCTCCCTGTGCAGGTGACTGGGCATGACCTGCAAAGTGCTCCCAGACTGGAACCTTCACCAAATTCTGGGGCTTGAGAGAGGCACCTTTGCCCTGGGCTCTTGCTGATAATTAATTTCTTACCCTGAGCAGAGACACAAACACAATTGTCTGGGTTTGTTGTGTGGGATTTGATGAGTCTGAATTCTGCTCCACCCTGAATTCTGCTCCACCCTGAATTCTGCTCCACCCTGAGTTCTGCTCCACCCTGAGTTCTGCTCCACCCTGAGTTCTGCTTCACCCTGAGTTCTGCTCCACCCTGCATCACCCAGGCCCAGCCCCCAGGAGCATCAGGTGCCAGGGTTTCACCTCATCCTCTGCTGCTGCCGAGGTGAAGCCAAGTCTTCTAAATGAGGGGCTAAATGAGGAGTGGCTGAGGAAACTTGGCTTGTTGGAGGAGACTGAAATCAGACATCACCAGGGGCTGCAGCTCCTCCTGAGGGACAGCTCCAACCTCTGCTCCCTGTGACCAGGGACAGCACCCAGGGCACAGCTGGAGCTGTGCCAGGGCAGGCTCAGGCTGGATTTAGGGCAAGGTTCATTCCCCAGAGGGTGCTGGCACTGCCCAGGCTCCCCAGGGAATGGGCACAGCCCCAGAGCTCCAGGAGAGCTTGGACAGCGCTCCAGGGATGCCCAGGGTGGGATTGTTGGGGGTCTGTGCAGGGCCAGGGGTTGGACAGGATGATCCTGGTGGGTCCCTTTCAACTCAGGATATCCTGTGACCCCTCCTGGCTGCCTGGAAGTGTTGCTGTGACCCCTCCTGCCCTCTGAGTACCGTGGATGTGTGTTCCCAGGACAAAGACACCTTGGCAGGAGGCTCAGGCTGAGAGCAGCAGCCTGGTTCCATCTCACCCACCCCTCACCCAATTTTGGGAATGGCACAGGGAGAATGTTCTGTGCTGGTTCAGCTTCTCCCTGTCACCATCTGAGCTGTTTGGGATAGCCTCGCTCATCCTCTAGTCAGTGCTCTGTGCTCTGCATGAAGGGAATACCAAACTCTGGGGATTTGCAGGGTCAGCCTGATGCTGTGGGAGCACAGAGCTCCTGGTCTGAGGAGAGCCAGGTTCTGCCTGTGGCATCCCTCCCACCCAGCCACCTCCACACACACCCCAATGGCAGCAGATGTGACCCTGTTGCACTATTGGTGCAGCATTTGTGGAGTTTGGAAAGGACGAGGCAGAACAGGTCCGGGGTCAGCATGTGAGAATTCTCTTTATTCAAATTTCTGACTCCATTTATATACACTGTACAGAGATGGCCAAGTATTGGCCAAAGGCATGTCACCTCATCATTTGGATTGGTGAACATCCCAATCACTCAAATGCTCCTCTCAGAGCAAAAGAATGCAAACATTTTCTTATTTACGTGAAACAGTGTGGGAACTCTCTCCGAGTTCTACAAAACATCAGAGGGCTAGTCTAAAATATCAGAATGCAAGTTTAACATGCAAAACCAAGGTGTCATGACCCCATTGTCCCAGCACCCATGAGGGACCCCATGAACTGTGAGCACAGCCCTTACAGCCCCCGGTTCCCAAGGCCAATCACTGGGAAATGTTAATGCTGATTCCTGGAGCACGTGGTGGATGATGGCATTTCCCAACATCTGCTTCCATTTAAAACTCACAGGACCTTTTTTTTTGCACACAACTTCTGGTGCCGGGGCCACCTCACACTTGCAGGGTGGCAGAATGGGAAGTGGCAGCCTCAAACAAGGCTCATCCTGAAATTTTATTAATGAAGGTTTGCAGCTGCTCCTGGGACTTGGCCTGCAAAGGCTGGGGATGGGATTCATGGGGTGAAACATCCCAGTCATAAATACCAAATGGGAATGATGAGCGAGCTGTTGACAGTTCACGAGTGGGTTTTTCATGTTGGCTGGGGAATAATTTGGTTTCCAGTGGCAGCAGAATGTGTTGTTCTTCCTCTCTCTCCCCCACCAACCTCCTAAAGATGCTGCAGGACTGAGCTCGTACAGGAGCGAGTGTTGCAGGCACTCACCTCGTTTACAAGGCAAGCTTGATCAGCCTTGAAAGGAGGAGCTGGTGAAGCCTGAAAGCTGAGACGTGCTTTGGGTGGGGAGGGGAGGGCTGAGGAGCCCGGCAGGGTTTCCTGCAGGTGAAGGCAGCAGTGATAGTTATGGTAGATAATCACCCTGCTCCATCTGGGCTGAAAAATTTTGCTAATTGAGGCAGGACTGTTTCTTGTGGGAGAAAAAAAAAACCCTCCTGTTTTCAGAGCTTTACTGGGAGGGTCAGGGGTCTCTGAGGAGATGCTCCCTGCTCATCCTTGGGCTGGTTTAGCTGAAGCACTCTCAGCTATTTTCCTTCTATTTTCATCCACTCCTGGCACTCCCCATCTCCAGCTTGTTACAGGCTTGGCAGTGAAAAGAGAACGGGAAAGAAATCTTTCATTTCCATTTCCAAAGCCGTGCCTGACTCCCGAGGAGCAGGCGCAGGGCTGACGATGCTCACGGAGCTGCCTCTGACAGCTCCACGCCAAAAGGGAAACCTGGGCTTCCATTTCCAGCCCTGTCCCCCCTGGGCACAGCTCAGGACTTCGTGGGGATCAGCAGGGAGAAGGAAAACAATTGGATCAAGGGGCCCTGGAGTCAGGCACATGAAGAAACTGGTCTGGTGGGGCTTTTCGGCTTTCATCAGTGTCAAGTTGATTTTATTTTTAGAGCAGTGATGATATTAAAAATAAAAGGAAGGGAGGGGGTGAGCAAAGCACCTACAGGTACATGGGGCAGAGCCCCCATCAGCTGCTCAGCTGGTCCTTCCTGACCAACTCAAAGCTTTTTAGAGCTGATTATGGGATCTTTTGCAAGGTGGGTGGGGCCACAGGTGTAATACTTTGCTGTGCATAGCCACACTTATCTGTTGGCTCACCAATATCCTGCATTTTGTAGTATTTGGGAGGGGGGGGAACATTCTGTGCCATGGACAGGGTGGTGTAGGGGGAAGGGGAATGCCTGGGAGAGCTGCTTCACTGGGCTTGGTGACAGCACCACAGCTGCCAGCGAGGACAACAATTCCAGTGAGCCATGTCCTGTCACTGCCTGGGACCAGCATTGGGGATTTCTGAGGAAGAATGGAAAAAATGCTGCAGCAGGCAGAGGTGAGGCTCCCCTGCCTCCAGACAGGTGCTGCCCTAATTCTTCATTGCCAAAAACTGCTTCAAGGCCTGAAACATGATGTGTTGATTGTCTGTCTCAAACTGCTCCTCCCTTTCAGCATCAGCTGCCCTCACTCACCCTGGGCACCCAAACCAACCTTTGGTTCCTTCCAAAGCCACCAGGGCCAGGTTCCTGCAGCCACACACACCCAGAGAAGGGAGCTGCTGTTTGAGGGGGGACACATCCCCTTTTTATAGGCAGTGAGGCTGCCTAGAAAATGTGTCCCTCGAGTTTTTGGAATGTTTTTCATCTGTGAGAGAAAGGCAGGCAAGCCGGTGGGTGGCAGAGAAGTTGCCTGGAGAAGTTCTACTCTCTTCTGCTTTCACTCAGCCCCGATTTCTTCCCTGCTAACGATGGTCATATGCACATATGTGAGACTATTATATATTTATGGGGGTTTTATCATCATTACTGTGTTCTGAATTGCCCCAGCAAAGCTACCCTGCTTTCTGCACCAATGAGTATGAAAATAGGAGGGGGTTTAGACTTCTCTGACGTTTTCCTTGCCTTTTGAGCAAAAAAAAAAAAGTAGCAGGAAAGCAATAAAATAAGGCTTTCAGTCAGGACTCTAGCTGCCAGGAGAATTATGAGTCTTTTGCAGCCTAGGCTCAGGAAGGGCTTTTTTACATCCCAAGCCAGGCAGGTGAGACGAGACACTGGTGCTCAGTGGTGCAGGGCAGGGCTGCCTTTCACAGGGCAGCTGCAGCCAGTGGAGAGGGCAAGTCCTCAGCGATGCCAGCCCCTCCCTGAGCCTCGTGTCAGGAAAAACAATGTACTCCTGTGATTGTCCTCTCCTTTGCTGCAGAGCTCGTGCTGAGCAGTGCAATCGTGACCCCATGCTGGCAGAAACGCCAGGCTGGTTTAATGAAGAATCCTGGGCAGGGCATAAAAACCGCCACGTTAACGCTGGCTCGGAGCCCACGGAGGTGAGCTGGTCCTCTTGAGAGAACAATGGGTAAAAATTAGCCTGTACAGCTCTTACCCAGCCTCAATTAGCGGAGATAATGCTCCACTCGAAATGAGCCACTTCTGCTTCGCCACTTCCCGTGACCTCGCTGAGGTTCGTGGCATTGGTGAGACAAACACGTGAGTCCTGTGCCAGGAAAGCCCAAGCCTTGGCTGGGACACAGGAAAGAGGGA
>VZSR01001113.1:1993967-2005945 GCA_013398615.1 Brachypodius melanocephalos | reverse complement strand
TCAAGTTGCACCAAGGGAGGTTCAGGTTAGTTATTAGGAAAAAAAATTGTCGTAGGAAGAGTGGTTAAGCATTGGAGCAGGGAAGTGGAGGAGTCATTCCCCCTAGAAGGGTTCAGAAAAACAAGTGTATGTGTCATTCAAGATATGGTTTAGCGGGGCTGGAATTCAGCTTGGTCAAAGCTGGGACTTGATGATTTTGGAGGTCTTTACCAACCCTGAGGATTCAATAATTCTGTGATCTCCTCTCCTTGCCTGATGGATCAGTGTCTCATTTCCTGGGCTTTGGCTCCTGTTGCTGTCCTGTTGTTGGTTTTTGGGGTGACTTTAGCGTGGAAACCACCAAACTCTGGCCCCACAGCCACAGGAGCTGGGGGGTGAGGATGTGGGTGGTGTTTAGCGGTGTCACTGGCCACAGCTGTGGGTGACGCCCTGGAAATGTCCCCATCTCATGGTGTCCTGCAGCAGGAGGCGTGATCCAACCTTTACACAACCCCCAAGGGCATGGAGAGCATTCCTGTAGGAGCAGGGGCTCCCCTCAGATGTGGGATAAAAGAGTGACACATGGAGTCATGGAGATGAGACACATAAGAAGTTTGGGAGGAGAGCTCAGACTCACATAATTGCTCTTGAGCTTTCATTTGCTCCTGACAAGGTAAAAATAACATCTGGTCCTACTTGGTTATGACTGCATTGCGTTTTTTTTCCCTTTGCTTTGGCTCTTCCAAACATGCACACAAGTTTATTTCTTCTTGTGGTGGGTGTTGTGCACCAGGTCTGGTCTGAACCTTTTTCTGGATTCCTGCAATTATTGGGTAGGGTGTAACTTCACTGAAATTGGTGTTGCAGTGCCGCCTGCCTCATGCTAGGGAGGTACAGGCACCAGCTCAGGAATGCAGAGCACCCTGCAAATAGCCTTCAGGCTGGAATATTTTGCTATTATTTTTTTAATATTCCACTAGAGTTTGAGACTGTATCAAGAAACTTCTTTTGAAAAGGAAATAAACCCATAAATTATAGCATAGTCTTTGCAGAAAGGCAAAAAAAAAGAATACAAGATTGTTTAAACGTATTATTTGCTGACCTTGACAGTTTACTTGTAATGTTATTTAAACATTTGGGTTTGCAGGGCGGGGGTTCTTATTTATTTATTTAATAAGCTGCCAGCTTACAAATTGCAAAACTTTCGCGGCTCCTCTTATCTTCTGCAGAACCACTGAGATGGCAAAATATATTCTTGTGTCTCAACAATTCCGCCTGCATTTGCATGAGGAAATTGGAAAGCGAGTTGTTTTCCCTCGTCTGCATGACAATACCCCGAGCACAGTGCAATTCACCCTTTAATTTGGGATAGTTAGTGTGGGAGAAGAATGGGCCCAGCAGTTTGACTCCACTCTGTTGCTGATGTTGTCGCCGTAATTAAAATTGATTTATTAGTAAAGGCAACAAAATCTGTGCTTACCTGTTTATTCAGCACCTTGTCAACCTGCAGAGCACAATAGTGGGGGTCATCGAGGTCAAATCTACTGCAGAGCTGGCGGAGTTTTGCCAAATTGAGTTTTCAGGGAGAGCCTTTAATTAGTGAAACATTTCCAGATGGTTGATGGTGAAAATACCAGACCCAGAATGTGACCAGGACCTCCACTGGCTCTGCAGGAGCATGACCTGGACTGCATCAGGACATCCTTACCTGGATGGGTTTTGTGGGATAAAACATGCCAAGAGTGACTTAATCCTTGTTGCATTAATTTGGCAGCAGCAGCACATCTCTGCTGATAAGAGCTCAGCGCAGTTAATAAGCACTTGATTGGACTGAGGAATTTCCTGAATGCAGGGAAAACGGCTGAAATGAAGCTGGGATGGAAAGCGGCCCCTGTGGTTTGTTAGGATTGTGTCTGGCTGGTGTTTCTGAGGATGGTTTAATGTTCCAGGTGGAGTCTCCAAGCATGAGCTGTGAGCCTTGCGCTCCCAGATTAGCGGGATTTTAGTCAACGGGTGAGAAACGACCGCTCACTTAAAAATTTTAGGAGGTTTGTCGAACCTTGACAAATACAACAAAGGACTAAATAAGGAAAAAGGACTGAATGAGGAAAAAGGACTGAATAAGGAAAAAGGACAGCACTCTTAGAGCTGGTGACTCAGTACCCACCAGCCCATTTACAAAATGGCTGCTCCACCTTTTATACCCCGGTGTTGCATCAGGTACCCCTGGCCCCGCCCAAAGGCTGTCAATCAACTCTTCTTTGCTGTTCATTGGTTGGAGGCTGCTTTCTCGCAATTTGATTGGAGGGCAGGTGTTGCCATGCCACGCCCCCTGGTAACAAGTTTTCCCTATTCCCAACTGCCCCATGCAAAGGCACAAATCACAATAACTCTACATCAGTAAAACTTATTTTAACGTACCCACAACATTCATTCCTTAATTGCGATAGCCTATCTTCATATTACCTATACCTTCATATTACCTAATCTTCATATTATCTATAACAAATGGCAAGAGATAACCTCGGGGATGGTTTGTCTCAGCTGAAAATGGGCGTTTGAGGAGAGCTGCCTCCTAAAAGCGCTCATTCCTCTCTTTTGGCCGTAAAAGAAATCTCAGGTGATGGATTCATCCCTCAGTGTCTGACTCAAGCTATCTGGCCTGCTTGCTCCAAACAACATTGAAGCTTTTTGGTGCTTTCTGAGTGTTTTAAGAGGAATTGAATTCCCTGACTTTGGCTGTATGTCACTGGATTAATCCTGGAGCTGGAAACAATCTGTTTGGAGGGAGGCAGTGCTATTGGAATTATGAAGTTGTTGAGACAACGAGGAGTGTGTTGGACAACTGGTTTGGTCACAAAGGAGCTTTGAAAGGCAGATTTAGGCCGATGCCAAATAGGCTTTCAAAATCCCCATATTTGCTCTTCAAAATATGCAGGAGCAGAGATTTTATGAGTAATCCTTGTACTTCTTCAACACAAAGAAATATTAATACTAGATAGGGACCCACTGACTTTGTAGAAGGATAAATAAGGGCAGAAAGATTGAATGGTTGGAGACAACTGTGTAGCAAATGAAAATCCATTTTACTTGCCCTCAACAAGCACAGGCCAAGGTTGGAAAAAGGCTGGAGTTTTGGAATGCTTTAAATAAGGGTCACTGAGGAGGAGCAGGAGGAAATAAGTGTTCACATCCTTAATGGCTGCAGTTACCTCGAGTGTGGTTTTTCTCCTTGTGTTCAAGTACTGGGGGTGGCATAGATTGAAAGTTATATTATGAGGGGTTGAAGTTTATGATGTGAAAGAGAAAAGATACAGCAGTAAAAAATAAAACACTCCTGCAGTGCTGCTGCAGAACTGAGGCTCCTAAAAAATACTAATAGTCCTTGATAAGAGTTCCCTTAAAAGAAAGGATTTTTCCAACCATAGAGTGTCATCCCTGCCCACAGTGCAGGCCTGGAACTGGATCATCTTTAAGATTCTTTCCAACCCAAGGCACTCTGTGATTCTGTGATACTGCCAATAGAATGACTGTGAGACATCTATTTTCTGCTCCCATACAAAAACAACCTTTGGGGATGTCAGGGGTGTCCGGGAGGGTGGGCACCTCCTCCCTTCCATCCCATGGAATCCCATGGAGCTGGGAGACACTGCCCACCAGACCCAACATGGAAAAGGGAGCTCCCAGTGGAGCTCAGATGCTGGAAATTCTCAGTGCTTTTTACATACCTCTGTGTAGTGAGCAATGTTTGCCATTTATGATATTTCAGGGGAGACCTGACTTTATAAAGCATTCATGAGCTTGGCCTCCTGGAACGTTTGTTTTTGTTTTTTTTTTTTTTTTCCCTGCTTGTTAGGAAATATTCAAATACTGCAAACAAATGTCAGTCTGTAGAATATTCATGAAGTCTCCTGTTCAAGTGGGTCCCCCAAGTTGCTGCTGGCTGGAATACATCAACCTAATGCTGATTGCATACATTTAGGGTCGAATAAAGATATTCCACTAAATAAGTGTGGAATGGCTTTTTCGAGTTCTGAGACTCTGGGAATTGGAAAGGCTCACACAGGTCCCGGTGCCAGGGAGCTGCTAATGGAGGTTGTTTTTCTGTGTGCTTGGCCATCGTTTGGAATCCAGGGTGGAATTTATCCCCTCCAGCTCGGGCCATCTCAAATTCCTGCCCTAAGGTTTTAGCTGGGCTCCCCTCTTTTGTCAAGGGGGAAAATTTCAGTCTGAAATGGAACAAAATCACGATATTTTGAAACATTGTGAAAACATAATTTAAAGACAAATAAAAAACCCAAACCCCACCCAGACAAACCCCTTCCTTCAAATGGCTCATTCTTCCATTCAACATATGCAAACTGTGCTCTGGTGGTTCTTGCTTACTTTTGAAACAGCATTTAATTTCAAATTAAGCACTTGGAAGTATTTTTACTTGCTTTTGTAATACTTCTAAAATACCGTTCCATTTCAAAAGAGCTCAGGCCTGATACCAAATTGCCAGAATAGGATGTGCCACCACTTTGAAAATGACTTTGTAAATGCTTTTTGGCTTGGTCAAACTGAAAAGAGTTTTGAAAATAATAATAATTTTTAAAAAATGTTTCAGACAAGATAATGTTACAAGGCGGGAAAATGTGTAGGGGAAAAAAGGAAAAGTTTAGGGCTTGGTGTACCCCAATTTTTCCCCTTTCTTCTAGGTTTGGATAACATACAGAGAGGTGAGAGGCAGGCACAGCCTGATCCCAGGGCAGCATTAGGAAGGTGGTTTGGTCTGGCCATCAGAGAGGCACTAAAACCCAGTAGCTGGAAGATAAAAACTAGCCTGCAGATAAATTCAGGCTAGAAAATAATCCACACCTTTAACAGGAGCCTGATTAGCTCCTGGCACAGGGTGCCAGGGGTTACAGCAGACCTTTTGTTACTGGAGGAGTTTTCAGAGCAAACCAGATGTTCTGCTCACCCCCAGGTGTTGCAGTTCAGCCGGGTGTTGGCAGGGAAGCCCTCGTGGTTTGGTGTTTGCCCAGGTTCCTTCCACCCCAAACCGTTCCTGCTGAGCCCAGAGGTGGAAATGACTCATCCCAATGGTCCTGCACACCTCCAAAACCTGTGGCAGTCCAGGTTATCCATAAATGCTGCTGCAAAGCACATGGATTGTAAAAGACTTTTGTGATCCCTTCCTGCAGCAGCCACTTGCTTTTTAGTGCCCATCTTTAGCATGCAAGCCACAGGGAGAAATAATTACATTTAATAGAAACGGGTTCCCAATGAAGATGTGCAGTGCTGTACACAGCGTGCTCCTAATCAACAGAAATGTCAGGCCAAAAGAAGAGATGAGAAGGATGAAATTCTCCGAGGTGGGTTGTGTGATTGCCCTGCTTTTGTGTGAGGCTGCCTGGAGCCCCCACACTGCAGCTGGAGGCAGATGTTGGGTGGGAAAGACCAAGGAGTTGATAAAAAAAAAAGGGAATCACCACAATGCTTTTGAGAGCTGCTAATTAAAGAGTTCAATCTCGGGTTGTTTGCTGAGAGGCACGAGGAGGGGCTGGGAGGGGAAATGCCTTTGTCTGGCCACCACAGTCCTGAGTGGAGATGGGGCAGGACAAGCTCTCCTGGGGGCTCAGGTGAGACCTGCAGGTGGAGATGGGCAGGACAAGCTCTCCTGGGGGCTCAGATGAGACCTGCAGGTGTAGATGGGGCAGGACAAGCTCTCCTGGGGCTCAGGTGAGACCTGCAGGTGTAGATGGGCAGGACAAGCTCTCCTGGGGCTCAGGTGAGACCTGCAGGTGGAGATGGGGCAGGTCAAGCTCTCCTGGGGCTCAAGTGAGACCTGTGGGTGGAGATGGACAGGACAAGCTCTCCTGGGGCTCAGGTGAGACCTGTGGGTGGTGGGGAGGCAGGGCAGGTCTCCCTTGCTGTACACACTGCCCCCCCTTTTTATCACCGTGGTCTCCTCAGCCGTGGGAGCTCTCTGGAGCCTGCAGTGGGGTTGGGGGAAGCTCTTTGCAGTCTCTGTGTTTCCTCCTCCTCCTCCTCCTGGTACTGAAATTCCTCACATAACCACAGCTTATGACCCCGTCCTGCTGAATTTTCATGAGGTGCTTGGCAAGCTGCTGCTCTTCAGCCAGTGCACCTACTCGGAATAAAATCCAAGAGACCTTAAACCTTGCTCTTAATTTTTCACTCCCTGGTAAAATTGCTGCATAAGGATATTTGAAGAAGTCATTGCCCCCTGTGGATATTATCACTTAATCTTTTTTTCCCTCTTAATAAAAGCCTGGCACAGAAGTCACTTGCTGAAAACAACCATGTCCTGTGCTGCCAGTGCCTCGCTACAGTGTTTTTTAAGATCATAGCTCATAACCACAGGGAGAGGTCTCTGAGGAGGGAGTGAGGAGTAACTTTCTGTTTCTAGCCATTTACCTTCAACTGTAATGTATTTAAGAAGGAAAATTGCCACTTAGGCTTGCAAAGCAAATTGGCTTGTGCTCAGTAATGGCTTTCTAGTGACTGTCTAGGAAAGGTCATCCTGGAGACTTCTGCACTGCAGAACTCGGTGCTGGTGGCCGGAGGGACGTGGCATGGCCCCAGGCTGGCATTTTCTCCGGTTTTAAAGATCTCAGCACCACCCCTCTCATGTTTCCCAGGTTCCTCCATCCTCTCCATCCAGGCTGGGATGGCAAAGCTGTCCTTGGTGTCTCCACATGGGCACGGGAACCCTCCAGAATGGAACCCACAGAGGCACCGAGCCCTGTATCCCCCCTTGCCTCCATCCCCCCCAACTTTGCAGAGGCATCAGCCCGCGTGTCCCGCTGCAAAAAGGGCCCCTGTTCTGTCCTGATGTTATTAACCATCGCCGTGGCAACAAACAGAGATGTTGTGTTTGCAGCAGCACCGTTTCACAGGTCCCCGAGGAGTCTTTACCCTTGAGTGCATTTAGCTGATAGCGGAACCAACGCGAACGTAAAACAAGCAGGTTGGGAGAGAGGCACTGGCCTTTCTCGCTCCAGAGTGCGAATTATCAGGTGTGGGGATGCAGCTGACTGTCAGCCTGTGTGTAAATCTCCCCCACTCACCCATCCCCACAAGTGTAAAACAAGCAGCATTACCAGCAGCTCCTCGCAGCCGCCGCTGTGGCGAGCCTGGCACAGCAATTATCTTAATAACTTCAATAGCAACAGCAGTAATGGGAAATGCAGCTCTGTGTGTGCCTGAGGTATTCTCACCTTTATCAGGGATCAGTCTGGGGCAGCAGCAGGAGACAGCAGAGAGGTTTTGTTATCGCTGTGTGAAGCGAAACCATCCCAGGTAATTGTGGTTTGGACTGTGGGCATCAGCCTCCAAATGCAATCCAGAAATCCCCGCTAGGTGCCAAGTGCCTGGTGTTGGACACCTTGGAGAGGAGGCTAAAACCTCCCTGAGGGCTGGAAGGCAAGGACAGGAGGGTGATGAGAGTGCTCAAACCCAGACTCTGACAGACATAATCCTGGGAACCGGGACCAAGTCATGAGGGCAGTGACAAGAGCTTGGATTTAACAGGAGCCCTTGTGTCAGCACATTAACTGCACAGGAGAAACTTCCAGTGGTCCAGCAATCCAGCTTTTCCTCAGGAGGCAGTAGCCTGCCCCTATATCTCCCTCCTCTTAAAGCTGCTTCGCATTCCCCCAGCCCTCCCCCGAGTTTTCCTCTCATCTTGCAGCATCCCCTTGAACCTGATGAAGCAAAAACTGGCATCCCCTCATATTTCCATAATTTTCCTTGTGGTGATTCTCTGATTCCATCTGTCCATCTCAGCCCAAACGACATCCAAAGTACACTTCCTGCAGCGTGCACTGGCAAACTGTGGGATGGCCCCTTCCCTCTTCCATCAATCCATCATCCACCACTCCATAAAATGATCTCCCTGCTCTTTGGAGCCCGTGGCATCGTTAAACTTGAGCGTGAGCAGACCCATGCAGCTGAATTTGGGCAGGAAAGAGGAGATTTGTGAATGATCCCTGAAAAGCACTGAGGGAATGTCCTTGTCACCAGCCAGAGGAAGAAGTGTCACAGCAGGGGTTGCTCATGGATCCTCCTAAAGGGGAGCCTGGGGCTCATTGCAGTGGGAGTGAATCTGGAAGATCAAAGTGCCATGGGGATGTTTTGGGCTTAAGGGAGAAAAGAAGGAATAAAATGCATTGGAATTGTCTTTTGTCTCTGGAGATTCCAGGCACGGCAGGCTCAGAGGGCAAACTTCTCACGGGAGGCATTTCCTGATCCTCCTGTGCAGCAGAATCTTCATGGGGGTGATGATGTGTGTCTGCCCTGGCACATCTCCTGTCTGTGATACGGAGTTCAAACAAACATCCTGATGAAATACTTCCTTCTATTCCAGTTCAGCTTTCCTGAGTGCTGTCTCGTGGCCTGTGCTGGGGTTTCCTTGGCAGGAGAGAATTGTGTTCCCCCTTCCCGGGGCACAGGAATAAGGAACTTGGGCTGAGGGGGGAAGAAGTTTTATATTTTATGTTTTATATTTTCTGCCTCCAGAGAGAGGGGGCATTTCCCAGCCTCCTTTTACGTCTTGTTTCCTTGTTACTGTTTATTTTAAGCTTTCTCATGTTCCTTTTTCCCTTTAACAGTGAAGTCTCATCATCCCTTGTCAAGCTCAGTTGAGATTCACCAAGAATCTCAAATGTACTTACAAGACACTTGATTGATGGACCAACAAGGCTGTCAAAACAGCTTAAGGAAATGAGGGTGAAACTAAAGATTATAATTAATGAAAGGGATAAGGAGAGAGGCTGGAAGGTTTTCCAGCTGCTAGATCCAGTGGGGATCATAAAGGATCCAGCACCTGGAGTAGAGACTGTAGAAAATGAGCTGAGAGGTCTTCTGCTGAGAACTGTGAGACAGATGAAGTCTGACAATGTTTTCATCATCTGCCAAATGCATTTTTTAGGGAAAAAAAGGCAGAATATTCCCCTAGAAGACACTTTGATTGATGTACCTGGAGAGCTGTTATACCTTGGTTTCCTCTGCAGATGGGTCTTGGCTGCTGGCACCTCTTTCCTGTGATGCAGAGGCTGTCAGAGCTCTTAGGAAGGTGACACAGAGGCTGAGGGAGTCCCAAATCCCCCAGGGATTCATGGAGTAGTGTGAGAGACTGACAGATACAATCCTGAGGATGGTTAAAAGCAAAGGCGGTTGGATGTCAGATCCTTTTTCTGCCAATTGATTATCTTCTGATCAAGGATGAGGGGCTCTGAGATAGCCAAAGGCAATACAGGCAGTTCCAGCCCCCGCACTGATGGATCTGAGGTTTGGGGAGACCCCAGGAGGCTGCAGTGGGTCTGAGCCCTGCCCCTCCCAGCCCAATCCCTTCCCTGACTGGCTGAGCATCCCCTGCTCTGTGTGTGAGGGCACTGAAGGGCTGAGTCTGCCTGGGATGGCTCAATAGGAACCAGAATATTTTCTCTGCATGTGAAAAGGTGTGGAGCTGCTGGAGAGGGTCCAGAGGGATCATGGAGATGTTCTGAGGGCTGGAGCCCCTCTGCTCTGGAGCCAGGCTGGGAGAGCTGGGGGTGCTCCCCTGGACAGGAGAAGGCTCCAGGGAGAGCTCAGAGCCCCTGGCAGGGCCTAAAGGGGCTCCAGGAGAGCTGGAGAGGGACTGGGGACAAGGGATGGAGGGACAGGACACAGGGAATGGCTCCCACTGCCAGAGGATAGGGTTAGATGGGATATTGGGAAGGAATTATTCCCTGTGAGGGTGGGCAGGCCCTGGCACAGGGTGCCCAGAGCAGCTGTGGCTGCCCCTGGATCCCTGGCAGTGCCCAAGGCCAGGCTGGACATTGGGGCTTGGAGCAGCCTGGGACAGTGGAAGGTGTCCCTGAGGTGGAACTGGATGGGCTTTAAGGTCCCTTCCCACCCAAACCATTCTGGGATTCTGTGATTTGTGCATGTCCCAGGGGCTGGGCAGTGAGGGCTCTGGTGAGCAAGAACAAAGGTGAAGAAGCAGAGCTCAGGTAAAGGTGTGGGAGTGAGATGGGCTGGCTGGGGATGGCCCAGGAAGATTCCAGAAGCAGGGCAGCCCTGCTTTGGGGCTCAGATGCACACATGGGGGTGTTGTGCTCTGCCTGTTTTGGCTTTGCTTTTCCCTGAAACACTGATGAATTCTTTTGGTTTCTGAGAGGCCAGATGGGAATCCCAAACCCTTGGCCAAGTTTTGCAGGAGGAGCCTCCTGCCCTGGCCAGGCTGCACAGCCCAGCCTGGTGCTGCCTGATGAGCATGACAGGGCCTTTACACCCGACACCTGTGTTTATAAATATGGAGGAATTGTCTCAAGCTGGTCAAAACACAATTATTTCATTTTCTTCCCCATTCAGGATTGTTGTTGTTTAGGAATAAATTGCCGCTGCTGATTTACAGGATCAACAAGGACAGCATGAAATGGGCTCAGTGAAGTGATTTTGAATTTCCACTACAATTACTCTTCTCTTCAACCATATGATTCCCTTTTGCTCACATGCACCAGCCAGGGCTGGGTTTGCTTTCTCGCTGCCGCCCTGGGAGCTCTGCCTGCCCTCGCTGTGCAGCAGCCCCAGGCTGAGCCTGCACAAACAAACCTGAAGTGCTAAATTGCATTTATTCAAGGAAGCTGGCAGAGAAGGTGCATCCCCAAATCCCACAGCACTGGCACCAAGGGATGGTGATTCTCTGCCTTCAGCTGTGAAGTCAGGAGTAAAGACCCTGGATTTGTTATGCTGGTGCTGTGTGTATCTACTGAGTAAATCCCTCCTCTTCTTGTCCCTCAGTTTCTCTCTCAGTACACCCTGGGTGAGGACTTCTGACTCCACACTGAGCTGCCCACAAAGCCCACGTGCTTCTCTCGGTGGAGCAAGGCTTTGCAAGCCCACACAGCCGGGTGACACTTTGTGTGTCACCATTAAAACTCTCTGTGGCCCGAAGGGTCCCAGGGAAGGGGCTGCAGACTTGGTGGAAATTCATCTCCCAGAGCCCTGCGTGGCCTCCAGCTCGTTCAGTGTGCCCAGGGTCACACCTGGAAACGGGATAAAAATTCATGGTCAGGTTGGCAAGAGAGGAATGCTCTCATCTGTGCATCACTCGGAGTAAAGGGGCAATTTAGGTGAGCAGAGAAATAATTTGTAGGAATTCACCTTTCTCTGCTCTTTCTTGGATTAGTTTGGTGTTGGAGAATGGAGTGGCCATTGTCTTTAAGCTCTGTTTGGTCCTTTCCATCTCTCATCCCCCTTAAGTCTTTCCTTCCCCTTTACCAATGTCTGCAGGAGCTCTGTACAATCCCAGAATGAGTTGGGTTGGAAGGAAGCTTAAAACTCATCCAATCCCACCCCCTGCCATGGATAGAGACACGTCCCACTAGACCAGGCTGCTCCAAGCCCTGTCCAAGCTGGCCCTGAAGCCCAAAGCCCCTCTCCCGGCCCTCCCATGACACTGGGATGTTTGGATGGCATTGCTAATTCAGGACTATTGTCCCCTCCTGCATTGGTTAATGAAAGATGTGTGCTGGGGACCCGAAGTTATTAACAAACCCTGAGCTCTGGTAACAGCACGAACACAAACCCACGCCAGCGATGCTGAGCTCTAAATAGTCTAATAAATGTGAACATCTTGGGTAATGTGATTTATTATTGACAGCATGAATAGGAAAATAATAAAACAATGTAATGATTCTGCAAGAAAAGTGAGGGGGTTTTTATTATTATTCATACTTGGAAGGGTGCTTACAAGGCAGGAATGAGGTCAGACTTTTTAAGAGAGCCAGGGATGCCAGATCTCAACCCCGTGCATGTGAGGAGATGTAATCCCCCTCCTGCAAGTTCATTTGCGTGGGGAATTGTGCTCCCCAGTTTCATTAGCACTGATAGACGCTGCCTGTGTCTGAGTGGCTCTGTGAATATTGGAATTCTGGGTGAGATGGAGAACTGAGGCTGCACATCCTGACAGGGACGTCGCTTTTCCACGCCTGGCAAAGGGAGTGATG
>VZSR01001113.1:1973521-1993867 GCA_013398615.1 Brachypodius melanocephalos | reverse complement strand
TTGGACAGGATGATCCTGGTGGGTCCCTTTTCTCAATCAGGATATTCCATAATTCTGTGATTCCCAAGAAATGTTCCATCTGTGCTTTTATTTAGCATTCTGTTTCCTGCCCCACACAGCAGCACTTCCCGCAGGCAGGACTAAACATCCCTCATTTTCCTCTTTATTTTACATCAGCCCAGCTCCACTCCAAGCCCAATTGGATTTTTCATTACTGTGGCAGGTTACGATCCTTTGGATACTTTTCCTGTAATTTTCATGTTTTCCTTTTAATATTTCTCATGAGATTGAAAGCTTGGGATAAGAGGTGGGAAGCTTCTGCTCAGCACATTAGAGAGGAACCTCTGGAATTTGAATGAGGTGAGAGATGCCAGGGCTGGTGGCTGTGGAGATGAGGAGAGGTGATGGAGCTGAGCTGGGGAAGCTGCAGCACACGAGGAGCATCCACAAAAACAGCATTTCTTAAGGCCCAGCAGTGCTAAATCTCTGTGCCTCTCTGACAGCTTCTACAGCCGTCAACATCTCCCATGTTTTTCGGCGAAGTAATTCTTTTAGATGCTTCAAATATAGATAGATTTTTTGTGTGCAGAGGGGAGAGGTTTTTTTATTTATATAAATATATATATATCTACTGTCAGCTGGCATTACAAAGAGCATAAAGCACATCTCCAGCTCCTGCATGTTCGGCTTGGTTGGGGGAATGAGAGGACAAATGAGCCAAACTCCAACATTTCCCCTCAGCAGGGGACGCCTGGGGGATCCTGCTGTTTGGATGGCTCCGGGGTGCTGCTGGTAGCTGTGGGATTTCAGGTGATCCCGGGTGCTTTGCTGGGGAATATGTGTAACTGAGCATTCGTGGCCCCTTATTTCCCTCTGTATGAGGAAAAAAGGCACTCTGGGCTTTTTTTCCCGAATTACTTTGCCTGGAGACTGCCAGCTTCTCTGCCTGCATCCCTTTGGGAAGCAAGGGCTTGTGGAACTCCTTTTTACCAGCGAATTAGATAATGGCAATTATCCTGATGATCTTTAAGGTCCCAGCCCAGCCCATTCTACGGTTCTACGACCTCACTTTTGTGTCATTAAATGCTGGCAACGACTCTCAGCTTCCCCCACCTCCTGTGGCAGAGAACATCATTTCACTCGGCTGCAGAGCCCGAGCCACAGAGGGATACGGTGTCGGTCCGCAGGAAATCTCAGCCATGGGACCCAGATATTGCATTTAGATGTAGTTGCTTTCATTAACTCCCTATTTTATAGCGCTCATCAGTCTTTCTCCCCTGCCAGAAAGTCTCCAATGTACTGAGGAATATTCAGGCCTCTTTTGGCAAGCGTCAGAGATAAGTGGATAATAAAACACACCTTGAAAATATTCTCCATCCTATTATTAGCCACTTTCTTATTATACTTGCAAAGAAAAAAATTCCAGTTATGAAGCAGCGCACTCCTCTGTATTGTCAGTCCATCGTGCTCAGACGCTCACAGAGAAAGTCTTTCAGTAATATTCTCACTATTGTTTGTTGATTGGCTCTATTAATCACTTTTCACAGCCTCAGCTACACATTTCCATGAGCGTGCACAGTTTAAATCCCCTCCCTCCCCGCAGCCTCCTTTTATGCTCCCATGAAACTCTGAGGATGCCTAAACCCCTGCTTCAGCAGGAATGAGAGGAGACAGATCTGCAAAGCTGCCTGCTCTCCTTTTAGCAAGAACAAAAGCTCCCTGGAATAGCAACTGTTATTTACTCATCTCTCATCAGCAGATTTGACCTAATTTTGCTCTTCCCATGCTTTGTTTCAAACACCTGGCTGCGGCATCACCAGCGGATCCGGCTCTTTTACAGCGCCTGGATTTACTTGGAGGGGGAGGCTGCTCCTCCTGGAAAAGCTGAGCCTGCTGGCCTGGATGAGCCCTGCAGAACAGCCCCCAGCATTTGGCTTTTGGGGAGCCTGTGAGAGCCTTTCCTTAGCACCCCAGCATGCCCACGGTGACCGCTCAGCCTTGGGCACGACTCCTCAAACTCATTTTGGCTCAGGTGAGGCCACCTGCTGCCCATCCGCTCCTAAAAATACACCCAGACAACGACTTGGAGAGATCCCAGCTCAGGTAAGGGCTGAGAGAGCATTTCCCAGCTCAGGTGAGGGCTGAGAGAGCATTTCCCAGCTCAGGTGAGGGCTCGGTGCCTGCTGTGGGCACCCACCAGGTTGTGTTTGCAGCAGCCCCCGGGGCAGGAGTTCTGACTTCACCTTGGAAGCTGCCCGGGGGAGCTCAGCCTCAGATTTGTCCTGGCTTTCCATTTAAAACAGCCTCCAGCCCTCCTGTGCAAGTGGGGAGGCAGCGGGAAGGGAGATGCTCTGATGAGAAATGCGGGGGCCCGAAATTCATTTTTCAAAGATGGCAGCAAAGCCAGTGATTTATCTGCTGTCACCACGGTCCGAGCAAACCTTCCCCACCAGGTGAGCGAGGCAGGAAAGGTAACTCAGCAAACACAAAATACAACCAAGGCCTGTCAGGCCTCCTCACCTAGAGATGACTTTTATTTTCAGCCCTGAATGTAATTAACAGCACCGACTTGAGAAAAGTAATGAACTCTCTCCCACGCGGTCCCTGGGATCTCTCCTAGCCAACTTCCCGTGCTCTTTGCCTCGTGCATTCCCCATCAGTTTTCCCTCTGTCATCTCTGATTTATTACCTTCACAGCAGGATCTTCATCCCCAGGGCTCAGCAGCTCTGAACTGGCTAAGAGAGACCTTTGGTGTCATTGGGACAGACCTGCTCAAGCAGTGTTAGAGTTTTTGGAAGTTTTGGGTCTCTTGGGGCACTCATCCATCCTTTAGCCAGCCTTCTCCAGGGCTAGCTGCCTATAAATGTTTCCAGCAGACGTTCTGGCTCTTTTAGAAAAGCTGTGTGCCGTGGAAGCCACCTGTCCCTCCCTTCATCCATTTGGGACCCACGGGGCATTCCAGCCTGCACCGCTTCACCCCCTGTTTGTGTGGGGCAGCCACAGCCCCCGTGCCCACACCCAGGGGCAGGAGAAAAGCTTCCCAGGAACCTGGGAAAGCAGCACAGCCAGGGTGCAGAGAGGATTGGATTTATTTATATATACCTATATTTTACTTTAGTATTTATATATGTATCATACTTATTTATTTAGATATACTTATACTTTACTATTTATATATCTATATTATACTTATTTATGTATATATACTTATACTACAGCACATATTTATATACTGTGCTTTCAAACCGTAGGGTTTGAGGTGTTTGTGAAGCCCAGGCTTAGAAAGGAGCTGTAGAGCCAGGCAGAGGGATGTTCATGGATGCTGGAGAGGGACCCTGCTCCACAGTTTGCACATAAATCCCACGGCGCAGGGAGGTCCAGCCTTGTGAGAGGCAAATTCTGCCTCAGTGTTTTTGGATCTGCAGCGTTTGTGCTAATGGCAGGCTCGGCACAGGCTTTGTCCTCTCTCCCCATGGTCCTTCAGCAGCAGGAAAGCTTTTTGCAAGGCATTCCTGGGAATGGTGTGTTCAGAGGTGAGGGAGGGGAGCCCGGCTGGGAGGAGGTTGGCACATCCAATGCACAGCCCTGAGGGGAACTCTGAGGTGTGACTGTGCTCTTGTCGAGTTGTGGGAACTATGGAGAGATCCAGGGTGTTTGGAGGTCATGGCCAGTGTAAAGGGGTTTAGTATTAAAGGTATTTTTCTGTTGGTCCCTGCTGCTGGAATGAGGGTCTGACACTCAGAAATGCGGGTTGGTATCTCCTGCTGGCTGCATCTCCTGTGCCCAGGGAGGTTGTGGAGTCTCTGTCTCTGGAGATATTTAAAACCCACCTGGATGTGTTTGTGGGTCACCTGCTCTCTGTGGCTCTGCCTCAGCAGGGAGGTTGGGCTGGATGATGTCCAGATATCCCTTCCAACCCCAACTGTTCTGGGATTCTGGGATTCCCAGAGCGAGGCAGCCAGACCAGCTGAAAGTCTCCCTGGAAAATAAATTATTTAGTGCACCCTCAAATAAAACCAGGGGTCTTTGCTCTCATATTGTTACTGTTTTCTAATAAAGGTGCCAAGAAACTGTTCTGCCTGGGGGGTCACTGCTGGTGCAGGGAGATCACTCACCCTGCAGGCAGATTGGGAGGGAGCTGCACGAGCCGGGGCTGCCATCCTCACTGGGTCATCCCTGGTCAACAGCTTAGCTGAGAAATCAATCACAAAGCTCAAGATGCTGTCACATAAGGCTGGTAATTCCCTCTGTTGCACCCAGCAAATAATGGGAGTTTTTTATACATCCATGTTGGGCTTTCTCAACCAAAATTGAGAAAGTAATCACCTACCTGTGTATGGCTTGAAGGAAATTTCCAGAAGCTTGAAGGTGCAGGTCATGGGCTCTGCTCAAATTTTAGATTATTTTAACTACAGTGATTTTCCCTCAATCCCCTTTTTTCTTTTCTTTTGGGGTGGTTTTGGATGGCTGAGTCGTTCTTGACCTCCTGCCTCGAATTCTCACGGTTTGTTACTGCTCGTCGTTAAAGAGCCGCTGTGCTCTGCACCAGAATCGATGCAGCTCAGGCCCAGGGAAATGAATCCTGTAGCCAGTCAATTCTAATCACTTTGGGACCCTTCTGAGTGCAAGGAAGTTCTATAAATGCAAGCAGGACAAGGGAGATGCATGAGCTCCTTCCAAGTGCCCAACAGGTGTGGATGGTGATTGCTCTTGAAAACCTTTCACCTGAGGCTTGGCTTCATTATTGAAATTATTCCCCAAGACCTCCTTTCTTCCTCCTCAGCGGCAGCACAGCCTGGGATTGAACTGGGCTGTCCTAATGCCACAAATCTGGTTATTCCATTTAATTACATCTGCTGAGAGGTGCCTGAAGAAGGAACAGGTCCATGTACACCCTATTTCCCTGATTTAATGGAAACTCTAGTTTTGCAGTCTGACTCTCTCTGTTTTCATTTTTTCTCGCTGTGTTGGGTGCAAAGCCTGTGCTGAAGTTTGGGTTCCCAAAGCAGATTTTGGGTCTTTATTGCCCTACTCAGTCAAAAATCTGGAACAACCCTGCAGTTCCCCACTACCTTTGACAAAACGGGCCTGGAGTGACAGGACAAGAAGGAATGGCTTTCAGATGAGAGAGGAACAGATGGGATTTGGGGAAGAAATGCTTCCCTGTCAGGGTGGTGAGATCCTGGCACAGGGTGCCCAGAGAAGCTGTGGCTGCCCCTGGATCCCCGGCAGTGTCCAAGGCTGAGTTGGAGGGGGTTGGAGCAACCTGGGATAGTGGGAGGTGTCCCTGCCCATGGCAGGGTTGTGGGATGAGATGTTCTTTAAGGTCCCTTCCAACCCAAACCATTCTGGGATTCTGTGCTGAATTTCGTGAGGTACCTGCTAATTTATTAACTCTCTACTCACTTTTATTAATGCTCCTAATGTGCCACTGACGGATGCAGGACTTTGGGAGAGGGGATTGTTGTTATCTAAAGGAAAGGTTATATTTTACTCTGAAAGGCAACACAAACGGGCGCGAGACTCGTGATAAATCACGCGCTCAACATCACCCGTCCGCGATGGAAATTAATGGGAGTTGCAAGGCAAAATTCCCCATCATCTCCTGCAAATCTCAACTGGAGTTTGTGTTCTCAGCCTCACTGCTGTGCTCAGCCCGTGCTCCAATGCTCGTTCTTCATGGAGAAAGGGCCCTCCAGCAGCCTGTAAAGTTTATGACGAGATGGAGCTAAACTGTGAGCTTTTTGTCACCGCCAAATGCAGCCACTCCGGGGCTCGGCGGGGCCCGTTGGCTGTGAGAGAGCGGCAGAGAAACAGCAGCAGAGTCTTCAGTCACTCACAAAATATGCAGAGCTGGTTCGGAGCGAGGCAATAACCTTGGAGTTGCTCTCCCGACTCTAATAACCCAAATGTTCAAGGCACTGGGTTGTAGCTCATCAGGAACGGAGCTGCTCCAGCTCAGCGTGCTCAGCACCACGCCGGAGCACCGGAGCTGGGAAAGGCCCTTAATGAAGCATTAATTCATCCAGCACCGCCTGCCGGGCCTGCTGCTCACAGAGGAGGCCACACGGTGTGTCTCTGCTGCAGGAACCTCTCTCTTGCTTTTCCTTTTCCTTCTCCTTTCTTGTTTTTGTGAAGGTACCGTCTTTGCAGGCAACGAATTCAGCGCAGGTGGCAAATCACCAGATTCTGCCATGCCCATGGCTGCTGTAAAAAATTTAAGACGTCAAACTCTGTGAAACTGCCTGTAATGAACCATCCCCTCGTTACCTGCAAGGAACACGATGTGGGAGGCTGCTCTCCCTGGCACACTCCCTCTTCTGGAGTTATCTCACAGCAGCGCTGGGGCTTTTAAAACCTCTTTGACTTCTTCTCTCTCAGAACGCAGCTTCTGCTCAGTTTTCTTAAAACTTGAAGAGAACATAAAGGATCTCACCGCCAGAAGCATCACATCTCAAATTGCATGGAGATACTGTCCTCTTTATCATATTTTTCTGTGGGCTTTGTGAACACTGGTAGTACAGCAGACAATGAAAAGGCCAAGCAAAGATGCCTAGAAATACAGTGAGGAGAAGCCACAGAAGCATTGAATCCTGGAATGATTTGGGTTGGAAGAGAACTTAAAGCTCATCCAGTCCCACCCCCTGCCTGGGCAGGGACACCTTCCACCATTCCAAGTTGCCCCAAGTCCCATCCAACCTTGTCTTGGACAATTCCAGGGATCCAGGGGCAGCCCCAGCTGCTCTGGGCACCCTGTGCCAGGGCCTGCCCACCCTCCCAGGGAACAATTCCTGCCCAATCTCCCATCCATCCATCCCCTGCAGTGGGAAGCCATTCCCTGTGTCCTGTCACTCTATTCCTGGTCCACAGTCTCTCCTCATATTTCTTGTCAGTTCTTTCAGGCTCTGGAAGGTCACAACTCCAAAGTTTCTCCTCTCCAGGTGAGCACCCCCAGCTCTCCCAGCAGAGCTGCTCCATCCCTCTGCTCATCCTGGTGCCTCCAGCAGCTCCAGGTGCTTCCTGTGCTGGGACCCCCGAGCTGTTGGCAGCTCTGCAGGTGGGGTCTCACCTGTGCAGGGCAGAGGGGCAGAATCCCCCCCTCCCCTGCTGCCCACCCTGGGGATCAGCCCAGCACAGAGGGGTTCTGGGCCAGGGCCTGTCCAGCTCTCACCCACCAGCACCACAAGAGCTTCTCCCAGAGCTGCTCTCCATCCCTTCATCCCCAGCCTGGATTGATCCTGGGGATTGCTCTGCCCCAGGTGCAGCACCTGCCCTTGGCCTTGTTGAACATCATGAGATTCTCCAAGACATCTCGAGACTGTCCAGGTCAGGGCAAGGATGGAGGGTCTTGGCATCTGCTCTGCTCAGTTTCTGTAATCAAAATCAGTTTGGAGGGGAACCAGTTTTGTCTTTTTGGGGTTTCTTTTCTCATGTCTTCCCTGTAAGGACATTTTGTGCGCGCGGTGGAGATCGCTGAGTAAACGGCAGCATATGGGATTAGGATTTCTCCTTTTAATAATGGTTGAGCTGATAGCAGATTGTGTTCTCTTTTTTTTTTTCCCCTCTCCCACAGAAAGTAAGTTGGGAGTTTTTTTAGCATGGGCTTTTCAGCAGGAGCTGTCTGTTTTCCATCAAACATTTGAGAGTAGCAAAGAAAGAACATATTGCTAATTTAGGCCAAAATTTGATGGCTTGTTTTTAGACCAAGCATTCCTTGCTTTTCAGACCCATCAGCTTGGAGCATAAAAAGGGACTGTGGTGAAATCCTCGGTGCCTCCATTGTGTTCTGCTGCACTTTCTCGTGGAAGTGAATTTCCCAATGAGCTGTAAACCTCCGTTCCTGTTCCCCTCCATGAATTATCTGGTGCTATTCCAGCACCTCGTGGCAGAGCTCAGGCAGTGAATAGGCACTGTCATGAAACACTCCAGAGCTGTAATTAATAGCTCAACCTGCAGAAAGAGCTTAAATTTAGAGCTGCAAACTCTTGTGATGCTCTGCCTGGAGCAGGGACTTCTCCCCGTGTCTGCTGGGTGACCTGAGCATGCAGCTTGGCTTTTTTTCAGGATACAGATAGGCATTTGTGCCAACTCACAGCCAGAAAATGGCAAGAAATGCCATTGAGATTCAAGGAATATGGGGACTCTAAAAGGAGCAGCCAGGGAATGTGTTGATGTGATTCCAGGGTAGAAGTTAGGAGGATGAGGGGATACAGGGATACAGGGGTACAGGGGTACAGGGGTACAGGAATACAGGCATACAGGGATACAGGACAGCTTTTGCGTTATTCTGTGGGAAAATGAAGTGATTTTCCTGAGAGCTGGGAAGGGGCCACACTGGGAAGCGCCTGTGGACTCGTCAGACACAGCTCTGTTTGGCCAGGAATGTGATGTCTGACCTGTGCCAGCCTCATCCTCAGTCCCAGCCCTGCCCATGTTTCTGCAGATTGAGGAGCTGTCCCTGCTTCTGGCTCTGGCTTCTGCACCAGAGAGCAGCAAGGAGATAAAAGTGCTCACTGTTCCTTGGGAGGTGCTGTGTGGAGCCCAGAGACCCCTTCCACTGAAGCAAACAATAAATCCCAGCTCTGGGAGCTTGCTGGAGCACACCTGGTTTGCTGTCCCCTCCCTATGCTCTGCCCCATCTCCCCATTATCTGCCCATCCTGAATTGCACAGGAAACATTCATGTGGGAAAATAATCCTTCCACCAGGCCAGCTGAGAAAAAACAGCTATAATTAAAAACAATGATGCTCTGGGTTTCGAGCAGTGGTCTTTATTTCCCGTCAGGCTGCCAAAGACCAGGCCAATTAATCTGTTACAGGTGGGAGTTTATTTTAATACCATGCTGAAAGTCAACCAGGCTGTTTGGCTTCATTTTCCACTGTCTGACTTGGTCCTCCTGCCCTCTTGCCTTCATTAGTGGGAGACAGTAAAGAAAATTACAGTCTATCCCACTCAAGGCAGCTGTGCTTGGGAGGGTTTTTAAAAAGACAGAAGTAAATACCAGTGACCTGGCAATTACTGGAGCATTGTTTATTCCAGTGCTAAATGCAGAAGCCACAAACCTGTTAAACTGTGGGAACATGGAAACCCATTATAAGGAAGATGAAAGCAGCTAGCCTTTGAAATAAGACTTTGTTTTGTTTCAAGGTGATGCACACACGATTATTTCTTTCTTCCCGATGCTTTTAACTCTCCCCTTTGTAGCATCACACATAATTCACACAGAGGTATGCTCGATGTATGGAGGGACATTCCCAGACAATTAGCTTAAAATAACTTTCCCTGGCTGCACCCTCGGGTTGGAATACCCTGAACTGAATAATATTTACCCGGTTTTACAAAGCAATTCATTCGTGGGCAAGCCCGGGGTGGTGGTGGATCTGGTGGCCAGGAGAGATGGACCGAGGAGCAGGTTGTGTTTGCCTCTGAAATCTCCATCAGCTGCAGGAGTGGGAGGTGAATCCTGGAAAAACAATGAAGCGGAATTTATTCTGACTCAAGTACCTTTTTAATGCTCAAACGCGTGAATTATCTTCCCGTTAATTGGAGGATTGGAAATATCAGTGAGCATATGCAGAGCCCTACCTCGGCTGCTCCCTGGGAAAGGGTAAAGGCAGGAAGGGCCTTGCAGGGAGATGGGGGATGCAGGGATAAGGGTAAAGAGCCTTGTAGGGTGATGGGGGATGCAGGGATGGCTGCAGCCAGGGCTGGATGGGCAAGGAGAGGCTGGGGCATGCAAGGCTCGTGCTCTCGGCCTCCCCAGCATCTCTCCACCAGGCTGGGGGCCTCTGAGGATGGGGAAATGCCTGGGAAAAGTCACCCCTTCCCCCAGGGCGAGCAGGAGCCCTGCTGTCTCCTGCGAGCTCTGCAGAGGGAAGCTATGGCTCCAGCAGTGTAACTGCCAGGAAAGCTCAGCTGCAGGTTTAAGGGGGCTCGTTTCTGAGAGAGAAAAGCAGGGTTTGTCTCACCCTTACCTTACCTTTGTGTAGAAAGCCTTTCATTCGAGCTCCTGCTAAGAATTGTTGCTTTGTGTGCTGGGAGGAAAGGGAGACCTGTGTCCCTCCCTGTGCATCCTCCTCACAAAGCCCTGCTCCTCCTCCCTGCCAAAGGAGCTGGTTCCTGTGGCCAGAGCTGATCATTTCCCTCTGTTCCCTTTGCTGTGGATGTGTAGCACTCCTGCCTCTCCTTGATCTGGAGACAGCCCAGGAGCATTTCCCCATCCACTACACTTTCATTACTCCATTTATCTGTTCGGTGGCTGCAGTGAGAATTAGTAATTAGCAGTGCCCTAATCCTCAGCAGCTCGCTTGATTTGACTGGAGACAGGGGCAGATTTTGATCTTGGTTGTAGGGGTGTAAATCCTCAGTCAGCTTCAGTGAAGTCAACCCAGGCTTTATAACGGTGTGAGCAAGATAAGAGCCCTGCGTGTCCCTTCCTCCACACGAGCCCTTGGAGAGACCAAGTCAATATCTAACCCCACCCTCGTAAATCTCTGTGAACTTGGCCAGTATTCCCCATGGGAATGCAGATCAAGATGGGATTTTTCCCCCCCCTTTCCTTTCAACAGGACTATCTCAGGAAAATATAAATCCAAGTATTAACTTGAGCTGCCAACCCAGAGGGTCATAAAATGAGGGGAGATGGTTTTGACACACTCTTAAATGGGAGTGCTCCCCAAAAGAAAGGAGGAGCTGAGGTGGGAGGGGTGAACAGCTGGCACTGGTGATAAGGCTCTGCTGGAGCTGGGGGTGTGCAGCTGCACCTACTGCTGCTGAGGCTGCCTGGAGCTGCAGTTAAAAAGCTGCTTTAAGCAGCAGGAGGGATGCTTCGATGGGCTCTTGGTGCAGGAATCTGCCCGTGGGCCGTGGATGTGTCACAGGAGAGGTGTGGAGCAGGAGGACACCTCTGGGTGTGCTGGCTCTCAAAGGGAAGTGCTCCCAAGGTATGCTGGAGCCTGGAGTGGGATGGTGACAGAGGAGAGGCATCCACCAGCCAGGCTTGGCATTCCTCAGTAATAATTTTCCATCCTGGCTCAGCTGAAGTCCCGGAGAAGAGCAGGATGCCTTAGGAGGAGAGCTGGAGGGCAGCTCATAGAGCAGGGACAGGGAGAGACCACCCAAGGCTTCCACAGAGGGTCCTTCCAATGAAGCACTGATGTCCTAAAGCCCTGAGCAGCTCCATTATCTGCTGCTGCCATCCACATTTGGGTTTAATATCACAGCAACAATTAGCATGTCCGGGCAGGCAGTGAAAAGTACCTTGGTTTGTTTATTAAAGAGCACATTTCTCCCCGGATCTCCAGCTGGCAGAGCCCTTGGAAGGTTAAGGACTTGCATCCCAGTTCATATTTCCTTGCTCCTTATAAAAAAAATTACCCAATTCATTCAAGTCATGGATTTTTCTGCAGCTGAAGCAGTTTCCCGGAGGAAGTTGTCATGCAGGCTCACAGTTATGGAAATGCCAGAGTTATTTCTGACACCAGTAAATAATAGTTCTCTATGCACTGACACTGTTTTCTTACCTTACCAGGCTGGGGCTCGAGCCGTGATTTAGATGTTTGCAGCTGATTAGCATTTTTGGGACTGTGGTAAGCAATTTGTGCAGTGTGTTTCAATCTTATTTTATGCACAGGAAGGAGGGAAAAAAGTGATTAGTGCTCTTTTGGAAAGAAATGTCTGCTAAATGGTTCTGATCAAGGTAAATCAAGGCATCCCATGGAATGATCTGGGAGCCAGTCCTCCCCCGAAGCTATTCCCCATCCACAGGAGAATTAAGACCTTGTGGTTTTGTTTGCTGGGTTTTTGTGCCATTTCTGCCAGGGAAAGATCTTCCTCCTGCAAAACCTCTTTTCCTGAACCAGGGAAAATAGGATCTGACCTCTTCCATTAGGAGATTTCAGTGCATGTAGAGGGCTGTAAAAAGGCTTGGGGAAAGCTCTCGTGCCTCTGCCGTGGTCAGATCAAACATAATCCTGGGCAGAGGAGCTTTGCTCAGCAACACCAGACACAGGGGAGGAACAGCAGCAAAGAGCTTGGGAGCCTGCACTGTTTGTTTGGTTTCTTTGCCATTTGGATGCTCTTTTAGGCCAAGTTTTGCGTGGCTGTGCATGGGGATGGTTTGAACAGCATCACCAAGCCCATCTGACAGGAATTCTACACTTTTGCCACACCTGGCCTAGGTTTGTCTAAGCAGTGCTTGAGAACCTGCAGCAACTGAGATGGATTGTGCCAAGCTGTATTTTTATTTTATTTCTTTTTCAGGAAGCTGTTTCTAACGTCTTTCTTAACGTTTCCTTGCTGCAATTTAAGCTCATTATTTTTTATCCCATCTTCTGTGGACACAGAGAGGAGCTTTCCTCCCTCCTGCCACTGGTTGTTTCTGTGTTGGAAGATTATTCCTGTGGCTCTCTTCAGTCATCTCTTGTGCAGACAAAACGGCCCCTGGTTGCTCCCACATTCCTTTTTGGGGTGTTTTCCTGTCCCTGCTGGCACCTGGACCCTCATCCCAGTCCCTTCCATGGACGGTGTTGGAGCTGAGCAGAGTGCAGGGGTTCTGAGTCTCCTACAGCTCCTGCTGGGCTTTGGGCAAAGGAAAAGCCAAGGGTTCATGGCAGGGGAAGATACACAGAATTGATTTCCAGCTGGAGCTGGGAATGCCCAGGGAGTGTTTGTGAGAGTCCCCAGGAGCAGTCCCGGGGTGCCCTGAGAGGGACTTGTTATATGGGCAGGGAGTGACAGGACAAGGGGAATGGTTTCACACTGACACAGGCAGGGTTAGGCTGGATTTTGGGAAGAAATTCCTCCCTGTGAGGGTGGGTGAGGCCCTGGCTCGGGGTGCCCAGAGATGTTGTGGCTGCCCCATCCCTTGGAGCGTCCAAGGTCAGGTTGGACAAGGCTTGGAGCACCCTGGGACAGTGGGAGGTGTCCCAGCCCATGGCAGGGGGTGGGACTGGACGGGCTTTAGGATCCTTTCCACTCCAACCAATTCCATGATTCTGTGACTCCGTGGCACATCCAGCCCTCTCCTCTCACAGGCAGCCCCATCTCAGGGCTGAGTTTGCAGAGGTTCCAGAGCTTGGGCTGCAGCTGATTCAATTCTTTGCTGGCATCACCCAACAGCACTCTCAAGATGCTCTTCCAGCACTTCACCCTTGCACAATTCAAACACTCCCACATTCCCTGGCTGAAATTTATTCCCCTGGCAGGATCTGCCCAGCCAGGGGTATCTCACAAGCCCCACTGCTGTGCTGAAATTAAAGGACAGTGTGGTAATTAATGCCAGGACTTCTGCATCCCGAGGCCATTTGACCCTGCTGAGAGGAGGGGATGTAAAATTAACTCAGAGCTCTGGCTTGGGCTCCTCTCTGGCTCCAGGAGGCTCCTCTCCAGCTGGAAAGGAGGAGCTTGCTGGTGATCGTTTGAGATGAGAGCTATTCCTGCAGCCTGGCTGGCCTCTGAAGCTCAGCTCCATCCTCTGCCTCCCTCAAAGCACCCCCACCAGCTCTGGGGTTCGTTTTTGAGTCCCCCTGCTCTGTCCCTGAGGCAGTGGAGCTGTGGCTGCTGTGGCTCCCTGGGTGCCACGGGGGCTCCGTGCCCGGCACCCCTTTGTAATTATCCCCAATCCAACTGCTCATTTCCAGCAGAACTTTAAACATTGCTCCCTTTTATGTAGCACAGCTTTTTTAATTTCCCTCCCTAACAGAAGCGGTTGTTTGTGTGGTAAATGCCACGTTAGGCCCTGTGAAAGGGAGCTGGAATTGATTTTCATTTCAGAGATTTCACAGCTTGCCCCGGAAGTTTTCTTCTTGATTGCCGGTGCTCGGGGCTCCGGGAGTGGGGAACGTGTGCAGTGTGGGGTGCACAAACACCAGAGTCCTCCTCCAAATATAGATCGTAGTTTGGGTGGGAAAGGACCTTAAAACTCATCCAGTTCCACCCCTGCCATGGGCAGGGACACTTTCCACTATCCCAGGTTGGTCCAAGCCCTGTCCAACCTGGCCTTGGGCATTTTCAGGGATGGGGCAGCCACAGCTTCTCTGCGCACTCTGTGCCAGGGCCTGCTCACCCTCCCAGGGAAGAATTCCTTTCTAACATCCAATCTGAATCCCAGCTCTTTCAGTTTGAAGCCATTCCCCCTTGTCCTGTCACTGCAGCCCCTGATGAGATCCCCCTACTCACCCAGTTCAATCCAGGGCTGTTACAGCTGCCAGGACCCAGTCAAGGAGCTGCCTGATGATTTCTTTTCCCTTGAGAGGGATGCTTGGATCAAACTCTCCCTTCCCAACTCTGACAACCAGGATGAGGTGAGCCCAAGTCAGCCCATCCATGTGACATCCAGTCCTTGGCATGTACCATGCTCCTGGTTGCTCCATGTTCCAGTGGGGCAGGCCATGGAGATTCTTCTTTTTTATGTAGGGATGTGATGGAAACTCCGTTTTCCTCACCTGTGCTTGCAGGATTAGGACAAGCTCTGAGGAAAAGGAAGCTCTGTGTGTCACCTTCCTGCTGAGAACAGGTGGGATCATCAGTCCCCAGAGTTCAGCTCCTGTCACCGAGGCTGGGAACACACTTTGGAGGACCCTTGGGGCTGTAAAAATCCCCCACGTAGAGAGCAGAAGGAGCTCTGCCCAATTTACAGGGCTGCAAGGATGTGATTCCCTGTCCTATCTTAGCCCAAGTAGTAGGAGTTGTGGAGGTCAGGGGTGTTTTTTTGGGAAGTTGGACCCTAAACTGCACAGAAGTTCCTCTCAGCTGCCACAGCTCCTTCCTTTAACAAAGTGCTCGAGTTTGATCACCAATGGATCAAACTGATCCCAATGGATCCCAGGCAGGGCCCTCAGTGACATCACAGTGAATCACCCCAGCAACCCAAAGGCTGAAATATGTTTGCATCCCCCATCTCTCCAGGAATGCTACAGAAAGAATCAGCTCCTAAATAACGAGGCTTGAGTGTGGGAAGTTCATAAACACCAGGGCCTGTTGAACCATTTGCTGCCAATAATTCATTGTTTTATAGAGGGCAAAGGGTAAAAATGCACAATTCTCCTATCGCCTTAAAAATTAATTAAAAGAAGCTGCAGAATAATCTGGCCTCTCCCCAAAATGCGTTTTTGGAGCAGACTTCCTCAATTCCCATGTAAATACAAACTCCCCTCTGGCACTGGAGCCGGATCCGCCGATGTGGGCGCAGAAGGGAGGCAGGAGGATCCAAGTAAGTGGCATGAAGACAATTTGCTTGGATCAGGGAGGAAGATGCACTCTGACAAGGATAGATGGAATGAGGTTGTTGCCAGAGAAAATCTCAAGGAATTGTGAGCCAAGTTGGGGGGAGCCTTGGATGCAGCGAGCATGCAAATCTCCTTGTGTTTTTTGGTTTTGAAGGAGTAGCAGAGCAAAGGAGGAGGGGGGAGGGGGGGTTAGAAAAATCCAAAGAAGCTTTGTCAAGTCTGACATTCCTTTTGCATCCAAAAGTGGGTATTGATTTTCCAGCCGTGACTGCTATAAATGAGAATTTCTGTGTCGCGGCTCAGGCCCGCGCTCCTCGTGTTTCTTATCTCTTTAAATATGATTACCTGCACTCCACGGCTTCACGGGCAAAATCCAAATGAACTTTGCCAGCCCAGGCAGCCCCGCGTCGCCTCCGTGTGCGTGAGCGAACGAGCTCCACCAGTTCCTCCTGCTCTGTCTCCAGGCTACGGGTTTATTGACTTCCCGCTAATTTTCCTGTCAGGATAATTCTCCCAATCAAGATTTAAAACAATCTGGGAGGTTACTAAAGTGTGCTGGTGGTTCAAGTCCAAAAGCTTTTTGTTTTGACAGGGAGACTTTGAGGTTTGTGTTATAGGGGGGCAGGTGGGGGAAGGGGGTGGCTGAGGGGGCTGTGCTTGGTTTTGGTCTGGTACAAAGCTCTTTGTGGAGGGAGTGGGTTGTTTGTTTAGAGCAAATCCCTTCTTCCATGCCAACATCTGCTGCTCTGTATTTGCTCGCAGGGGAAACTATAAAAAAAAAAAAATAGAAAAAGAAAGAAAGAAATAGATTATTCCCACTGCATCAACCTACAGGCATCTGCTGGCTGCAATTTTCTTCAATTTCTCGCCGTGAAAAGCAAGAGCGTTCATTTTGTAAGTGCTGCTTTTGTGTGTGACCTATATTTTGAAAACTGATGGGGTCACCACCTCCCTCCTCCCAACCTGTTGAACCAAAGAGTCTCTGAGATCTGTCCTAGATTGTATTTATCTCAGAGATTATTCAAAAAGCAAGGTAGCTATTACTAATAAGACGGTGTTTTTCTGGTGAGGTTTGAGTTTTTGCTTTTTTATTCCCCTTTCCCCCTTTTACTCTGCTTTGGAAATGAATAATCCCAGCCTGGCTCCACCTGACCAGGAAAGTGCTTCCCTTCCTGTCTCCGTCCTTCAGAGCTGATTTAAAAGCACGTAATCTTCCTCCACTCATCATCTCCTGCCCCTCTTTGATTCCCCCCCGTGGGATGCTATTACGCCGGCTTGGCAAGAGTCGGGAGATGTCGGAGCCTGTCAGGTGCATTTGAAGACATCCCATTTGTGCATATGGATACACACATTTCAGCACTCCCCTTGCTTAATGACACATCTCATTCCCGTCTGATTGGAGCTTGGAAGCAGCACAGGCAGAGCCAGGTGAGCTGCAGCAGCCCAGATCCATCTGTGTTCAGCACTTCCTTTGCTCTTTATCGACTTTGGGGTCTTTCCCCCCCCCGCCCCGTCAGAAATTCCTATTTTTTTTCCCCTTCCCCTTTAATCTCACTTTCTATTAAAAGTCTTCCCAGAGCTAATGTAATAAATTTAGATCCAAAGCCAGATGCATAGCAAAACTTTTGGCAGAGAATACTCTATCAGAAGACATTGCAAATGAAATATGCTTCCCCTTGGGGATTATTCTACAGTTTAATTTAATTTGATATTTCAAATTAAATTAATTCAAATGGTTATGCAGTTTCCAGGGAAAACAGACTTCATTTATGATGTTCTGCCACCAAATTGTTTTGCTCCTATCATATATCTTGTATTGTTAACTGGGAATGATAAGTAGTGACAACGTAGGATTTTTTCATGCCCTTTGTTTTGCAATTCCCATCCTAAAGGGAACAGAAACATCTCCCTGTGCAGGGGTTTCTCTGTGGGGTTATTCCAACATTTCCACTGAAACCTTACTGTGGCTGAAAATTGGATTTTCATCAAAATGTGGTTTAAAAAAAACAATATTGTGTTTGCTTTGAGAAGGTTTTGGGGTTGTGGGACTCCTTGCCTGGTTTCAATTCATAGAAGAAAAAATAACAACTCTTTTTTTGGGATTGGGGTTTGGATCTTCCAGGCTTTATGGCACAGGCAGGAAGGATGTCAGGAAAAAAAGTCTGAGCTGCTTTTCTAACTTATTTTGTTGGTTTGGGATTGGTTTGGATACCCCTTGGGATTCAAAAGCAGCATGGGCAGGACATTGAGGGAGCTGATTCTGCCCCTTTGATCTGCTCAGGTGAGTCCCCACCTGCAGAGCTGCCAACAGCTCCAGGGTCCCAGCACAGGAAGGACCTGGAGCTGCTGGAGCCAGTCCAGAGGACAGGGAAATGATTACAGGAATGAAACACCTTTGATGTGAGGAAAAGCTGGGAAATTTGGGATTGTTCAGCCTGGGGAAGAGAAGGCTCCAGAGAGACCTAATTGTGGCCTTCCAGGACCTGAAAGAATCCTAAAAGAGAGATGGAGAGGGAATTTGGACAAGGGATGGAGGAGCAGGACAAGAGCAAATGGTTTCCCACTGCCACAGGATGGGGTTAGATGGGATATTGGGAATATCCAATGTCCTTCCCTGTGAGGGTGGGCAGACCCTGGCACAGGGTGCCCAGAGAAGCTGTGGCTGCCCCTGGATCCCTGGCAGTGTCCAAGGCCAGGGCTTGGAGCAACCTGGGACAGTGGAAAGTGTCTCTGCCCATGGCAGGGGTGGAATAAGGACTTTAAGGTCCCTTCTAATCCAGGCCATTCTCCGATTCTCGGCTTTTTGACAACTGATTTTCTTTTATCAGGGGCAAGTTGGGGGAATTTCTGCCCTTCCCAACCAGATACAGCTTCACCAGGGGCAGAATTGAGGGGTTTGTGCTGCACTTGAGAGGATCCATCTCCTTTCATCCTTCATCAGCAGAGAGGAACTTCCTAAAAACAACCCAAACCCCAAACCTGGATTGTTTTGCCTTTAGTGTTCCCCTCCTGGAATGGGATTACTGATGTTGTACCAGCCCTAAAGCAGCTTCCCAAGACCTGTGTGGACTCCCACGGGATCCCTTTATCATCATCTTATCCAGCTTTTGCAGGGAGTGATTGATTTAACAAGGCTTTTCTCCACAGGCTCTGATTATCCAGAGTCATCAAGGAACTTGCTCCAAACTCTGAAGTACATTAAGACAAGGTAATTCAGGGAAGTCTTTGCATCTGGAAATCTCTGTAAGCACTTTCCTATCTGCTGGCCTGTAGAAAAGCCATTATTCTCGACAGGGGAAAAAAATATTGCTAATATCACAAGAGGCTTTGGAAGAGAACATAAAGCTGGTTTCATTTTCCAGTCAACTGAGATCTAATATTTCCTGTACAAGATGTTGAGATGTTTTAGAAAAAGGAGCAATGTTTATTTGTCTAAAGCACCACACACACACTCACACAAGTTCCATATTGTGCTTGTGGCTTTTTTTTCCATTGTAAATGGTTTTGCAGGGAGAAATCTCTTTCCCATCCATCACAGCCAGTAGATTAGAAAAATATAAATATCATCTAAAGAGAATGGAGCCGAGGCTCCTACAAAATGCACAGGAGAGGAATGACAAATGCAGCATCCCTGGTGGTGGGGAAGGCTGGGGTCTGGGTCAGAGATAGCCTTGTTTTCTCCCTGCTCCTGGGGATTTATTTCCTTGCACTCTCCTGGGACAAGGCTCCCAGAGTGATATTTCTTATCAGACATGTCTTTTGGGCTGGTCCAAATCCATTTCATTGAGCAATCTGCCATCAGCACAGGAAGGTTGGTCAAAACATTTTTTTTCTCTTATAACTGCATCCATTTGGGGTTTTTTCTTCATTATTTTTCAAGTCCTGCAAGGATTTGTTCCAGAGTAGCCCCAAAGCTGTCTGGGGAGTGTTGGATTTCAATGCCCCCATGGTGCTGTTCTCAGCCAGGAGCCTGACAGCCAGGCTGATGCTCCAAGCTTTTGTCTTTTGAGCCATGACCATTCCCTAACCAGTTTTAGGCATGATGGGAGGCAAGTCTGTGCCCTGGAGAGCTCATGGATGGCTGGATGTGTGTGATGAGGATAAAGCTGCAGCTACAGTCTTGGAGCGAGAGGGGAGCCTCCCTCATCCCTTTGGCCAGCTCATCCCCATGGCTGGGAGCACTGGAACCTCTGACTGCACTTTGAAGGTTTCAAGTGTTGGGATTTTCATCATTTTTCACTTTTTAAACTC
Source organism: Brachypodius melanocephalos (assembly GCA_013398615.1). Lineage (NCBI taxonomy): Eukaryota > Metazoa > Chordata > Aves > Passeriformes > Pycnonotidae > Brachypodius > Brachypodius melanocephalos. Next base: position 1,974,388 of record VZSR01001113.1, on the reverse strand, counting down.
CTCCTTCTCCTCTCCTCCTATTATTACTATTACTATTATTATTAGGCGATGTTTTCCTCCTTGGTGCTTCCCTGACAGCCAGGAATTCCTAACCTTGAAGCTCCCAGTGCTTTGGTTTGATGGTGTGCTGCCAGTGGTTTTCGTGTGGAAACCCAGCTAGAGCTGAAGTGTCTCTTTGGACACAATCAGGGTAATTAGGGAAGCCCCCCCTCCAGCTGATTAGCCCCAGGGTTAATTGGGTGTGGAGCACCCCCAGCAGTGGATGTTCCATTGTGTCTCAGTGCTTCTCCTCGGGCAGAAACCAAATCCATCCCAGCACTGATTTTGCTCTTCTCATCTTGGTGATTCACCTTGCAATCCATCTTCACTGCCCCAAAACCTCTCTGTGCCCCAAACCCACCTGGGAGGGGAGAGCACATTCTCTCCTGAGCACGAGCAGAGAGAGAATTGGGCAGCCTGGAACATCCAGGCCATGGCTGCCTCTTTTGCCTTGGCCTCCTCCCCTTGGAAGCCTTGCCTTTGGAGTGGTGCTGATGCCTCTTGGGCTACCTAGAAACAGAGGCCAGACAAAATCAACAGAATAAAAAGCAGTTCTAATTATGGAAGGGCCTTCAGGAACATTTTGGGTACCAGGGGCTGCACCCAAAATGGACAATGGTCACGGGTTTGCACACTTTGATCAGTTTGGTCCATTTGCAGACTGGGGGTTCATCATCCAATTACAGGTAATAATCTTCCAATTGAATTCTTCAGCTAATGAAGTCATTTACCCCAAGTTTGCTCTTCCCCAACTCACTTTCTTAACATCTCTTCAGCCTGGTGCAGTGAGGTGTCCCTGATCCCCAGGCCTGGAGAGGAATTGTTGTG
>VZSR01001113.1:1951309-1973421 GCA_013398615.1 Brachypodius melanocephalos | reverse complement strand
GAAATTTAGTCACAAGCTGCAGGATGAGTTTCTCAAGGCCGTGCAGATGTGCTGGCTGCACTCCCAGCAGGGGGAGGTTGCTGTTATCTGTAAATCCCTACAGAAAACCTCTGTTATGGGCTGGGTTTCCCAGGGAAGTGCCCCTCTGCCCCTGGTGTCCCTGGGGAATGGCAGTTCAGGTGAGGATGTTGCTGCCAGATCCCATGGCCTGAGCAGCCCACAGTGCCAGCTGTGACAGTGTCCCTCTGGGCCTGGGGGTGAATTTGGGGTGTCACTGGGGTGTCTGCTTTGCTCCAGAGCGAGCTGTGTGCCATGGAGGTTAATGGAAAAGCCTTCAGGAATGCAGAGTGTTTGTGCCAAGCATCTCTGGGTGACACAAAGCCAAGGAGAGGCTCCTGTGCACACCCCAGCGCTCAGGGGGGGCTGTTGGGGTCAGCGTCTCACACCCAGCCCTGCCTGGACTGTGACACCCCTCCCTGACCTCAGGAGCATCCTCTCTTTGTGTTAAATACACCAGTGCAGCTAAAACCTGTGACCTGGGAGGCTCTGGCTTCAAAACCTGTTGGGGGTGAGCCTGCTGCCCTTGGGGTGGTTTAGGAGTTATTGATGGAAGAACCTTTGGGGGCCGAGTCCCAGCTCTGACAGAGGCGAAGGAGAAATCATCGTGTAAAGAACCCCCGGGGAATGGAACTGGTGGTGACCCAGAAACAGTTTATTTTTTTTTATTGCTTTCCATAGCTTCCCCAGGCTAAAGCTGTCTCCAGTAAAGGAAAACGAGGTTGTTACTGGGGCAGTAAGCAAATTAGCAGACGAGGGCAAAAGCTGAGCAGAGTGGAGGAGCCAGGAGCTGTGGCAGCTGAACAGCCCTTGTGCCTTTCTCTCTTCCCTCTTCTCTCTTCTCTTTCTTTTAGTGTCCCACTGCTCTGTAGCCCCTTCACCAAGCAATCCATTTTTTTGTTTCATTTTTATACCATTGTTTCAGCGTTTCAGGGTGAAACCAGAGGTTGATTCTTCGTTGAATGGCAATTCCACTTCCAGCCTATGGGGATCCTTGCTCAAAACCAAACCAATTTCTTAATCTCTGAAGGATGTTTTCAGGAGCTTTGTTTTTCTTTATCATTTCAGCCACTGTGTGGGCGCTCACTGGCCAGGCAGATCTCCCAGCCTGCTCCCTGCTATTCCAGGGAATGTTGAGGGTAGGGGCAGGAGGGGGTAAATATATTCTCACTTACTCATCACTTGACCTGAATACAGACCACCAGCATCTCTATTATTGCAGGGTTGAATTTGGATCAGTCTGGCCCTTAGCCTCCATGCCAGCCCTTCATGCCTGTTCTGGGGGAGCTGCTCATTCCCTCATTCCCTGTGGGATGTTCCAGCTCTCATTCCCACTCTGCCAGTGGCTTGGCCAGCACCAAGGGGTTTGTTCACTCGTTTGCTAATTGGATTTTGCACTGAAGTGAGCTCCAGAGAGCTGCACCTCTGGCCAAAATCAGCGTGGTGTTGACCCCAGGCCATCAGCACTAAAAGCACAAGCTGTGGCTTGGAGGGCTCCAGGAGATCTCTTGTCATCTCGGATCAGTGTGAGACCCCACACATTCCCCAGCACCCACCAGGAGCAGGACAAATGCAGTGGGGGCACAGATGGAGAGAATGAACAAGTCTTTGCCCACGTTATTGGGTTGCTAATGAGGAGAGGCCTCATCAACCTCCCAGCCATCTCATTCCTCTTGGCTCCCATTTCAGCCAGCCAGGAACCACACCAGCAACAGCATTGCCTGGCATGAACCAGCTCTGTGAGGGAAATGTTTCCAATGGGAAAAGGAGCAATTCTCCCTTTGCCCCCTGTCTCTGATATCAGAAATCTCCTTCAGAGAGGAGATTCCACACATCATCTGGAGAAAAACGAGTCCAATCCCAGCTGCCTGTCTGGATCGAGCTCCCACATTTCCCATTGTGCCTCCAGCACCATCCCAAGGTCTGTAGGATGGAAGTGGGAGGCTTTCCATCCTCATCCTGCAGTTCTCATTTCAAGTACTGCTGCTCAAGCCCAGAGCATTTGGGAGTTATTTTTTTAACCACGACCTCAGCTCCACGTAAGCAGAGCTGTCTTGGAATTCAGCCCCAGAGCCGAATTCACCTGAGTGCCCCTTTCGAAGCTCAGACAGCTCCATCCCTCTGCCAGGGGTTCTCCTCCTCCCTGTGCCACCTGGAAGCGTTGGAGCTGTCCCTGTCCCCAAACTGGACACAGCCCCCAGAGCTCCCCATGAGCTTCTGGCCCTGGTCATGTTGCACCGATATCTCTCGCTGGCCCAGCAGCGTCTCGACTCACAAACTAATTAAAGTTCATGTCACACTGGGAAGATGCAAAATGCTCTCTGAGCACTAGATGTTATTATTTTAAGCTTCTCTTCTTTTTCCTGAGGCGCAGCAACTCCCTGAATCCCAGCTGGCACACCACATCCAGCCACAAAACACCGCTAATTGGGTGTTTCTCCTGTTGACCTCATTTCTCCAGCATACTTTGGCTGGGTTTATTTCATGGGTTTTTTGGGGATTTTTTTTTCGAGAGGGCCTGGAAACCAGATAAACAGAAACACTTTGCTGAGTGTCTTGGGCAGTCCTTGGTCATTCCTCTCCTCCAGACTGTTTCAAGGTGTGATAACGCTGCTCTTCCCCCATCATCATCTGTTTTACACATCCAAGGAAATAAGAGGCAGAGGGAGATGGGAAGAAAGAGACCAAGGGCAGAGTGATGGCTTTGGAGGAGGTTTCATTTGGAAGAGGTCACAGACCTCTAGTCTAGGCATTTGTCTGTTCTTGCTCCTTCCCATCACAAGGTGTTGGCAAGGCCATCATCCTTACAAAGTATTCCTGGGACAGGATTTGGATGCTGAAGGGTGGCTTTTGGACTGATTCCCCTTCAAAGGAGAAGGTGACTTGGGCTATAACTGCTGTAAAACTCAGCCAGGCTCTGGGACAGCTCCTGCCTGATGAACACACCAAGTTCATTAGTGACGACTTTGTTCAAGTGTCCCCGACCCGCTTCACCTCCCAAAGAATTGAGGAGTCTCCCATTAATTCCTTAATTGTGTTATTGGGAAGGTGCCTCCTCAGTGTCACCTTGCAGGGGTGGCAGGGGAAACCTCTCCCTGATGTTCTCCAGGTGGCTCCTTTCCTCCTTTTGGTATTTGTGAAAACAGATTTGATTTAGTGTGTGGGATTCTGCCCCATCCACCTTCCCTGGCATGAATTCATCACGCTGTTTCCCCCATACCATTCATTACCTCCTTAGAAATGAATGCAGAGAGAAAACACAATTAGATGCTGCTTTGGTTAAATAATACCTCGGAAAAAACCAGAACAATGGCTTGAAAAATAAGGAGAGAGTGGAGATCTCACAGTTTGAACTAATGATGGAAATTACCTCGAGTTAAGTTGGATTTTAAATCAGGGGTTTGGGGGATTGTATTTTTTACTTTTCTTTCCAGTGAATTATGACAAATATAGAGGCCTGCTGGATGGATGATTAGATTTTTTTTCCTCTCTCTCTCTCCCATCCGCATTGAAAAATGAAATATTTCTGTAATATTAAATCCGTCCAATTGATCAAAGTGTGGTGTCAAAAAATGTTGTAAGTGCTTCTTCTCATCCAACCCCTTCAGGAACTGCAAACCAGAGACCTTTTCAATCCCTTTCTGGAGGCAGCTGGAGGTTACCTCTGCAGAAAGAGGCTGTCCAAGGAATGAGTCTGCATTTCTCCAGCACATTCCCACAGCAGGGACCTACAAAGGGCGGCAGATTTGGCACCTGGAACGACAGCACAAATCCTCAGCTTTGGGGGTTTGTCTCCTCACAGGGCCATAATCTGTCCTAATACAGCCCTGCCAGTGGTGGGGCAGGAATGGGGTGAGAAAGGGAATTTTTTCTTCTCTGGCTCAGCTTGACGAGTAACCACTGGGAGATTTATGGGTGTTTCCCTTCCCCTCATGTTTTTCTTTCCCTGCTTACTTTCACTGGAGGACAAGAAAACCAAACAAACCAGAAACCTCAAATATTTGGTGATTGTTTGAGGAAGCAAACACAGAGTGTATCCAAACATTTGGAGAGGTGGGAAGCTGGGGTGTTGCACAGCGGGATAAATGTAAAGTGTGTCCAGAAAAGAAAGATTTTTTGGAAAGCTGTCAGTGAGGAAAAGCTGAGAGGGTTGGGAGTTGCTTTGTGTACAAAATAAGGGATGGTTTTCTTCAAGTGGGTGCTGTAGATAAGACTGAGCAGTCTTCCAGTGAAGTGAGGAGAAACCAGCTTGGTTTCAGCAAGAAAGCTGAAAGAGGGAAAAAAAACCCTCACTTCTGCTGGGGTGAGGGATATGAAACAGGAAATGTGGAGTGTTATGGACTCACCTCCATCAGCAGCTTCATTAGGAACAGGTCATCCAAACACCTGTGGTTGTCTCCGTGCTCTCATCCAGCCCCTGGAGCTGCATGGAGAGTGACCCAATATTCCCTTTAATTCTCAGAATACAATTCTCCAGCGCCTCGTATCACCTTTGGTTCTGCTGTTTTGACATGAAATTCTGGTTGTCTTCAAAAGAAAACCACGGGGGAAGGAAAGGACCCATCTGTTGCATCTCTTTGCATGTCAGGGAAGGAGTTTGCTCGCTCCAGGAGGACTCATTTATTCCTGTGGCTGCATGGGGACATGCTCAGAACTTCCACAAAATGTGTGAGGAGCAGCGAGTGCTGCTTCATCTCTTGGTGGATGAGCAGCAATTCCAAAGAGCAAAGGAAGGAGCGAAGGGCTCCTGTTCTCTCACTTGGTGCCTCAGTGTCCCCCAGCTCCTGGATGTGCGTGGGATCAAAAGGTGGAAATCTCCACTCTCCCACACATCGATCCCTCTGCTTTAGGAGCTCTTTGTGCTATTGACTCACCCTCCTGAGGGAAAATCAGCATTTCCCTCAGTTACACAAATGGACACACAGGTGTCAAAGAGATGAAGTCATTTTTTTCAGAAAGTCACCAACAGAAATGAGGGAAAGTCAGGGAGCCCTCCTTCCCTGGAACAGCCCCTGGTGAGCCTCTGGAAAACCCAGGGGAAGGTCTCAAACAGCTCCACAGAAATGCAGCAAAGAGATGGATTGCTGCAACTCTGCTGCTTACCAAATTAGAAACAATTTAAGGATTTAAGGATTAAGTACCATTAATTACTGCCCAACAAATGCTGATCTACAATGGAGCACTTGTGGAAATGGAGAGAGAAGTTTCTGCGTGAATACTAAATGGCTTCATTAATGCTCGGCGCAATTTCATTGAGTGATAAATTAATTAGCTTGATGCTCCAAGAATTACTGAGCAGGACCATGGGCACATGTGATGAAGGGACAGCAGGAGCCCAGTGTCCCCTCGCCTGGGCAGAGCAGGTCACACAGGTGTGGGACACGCCAGGGCAAGGTAAAGGGAGTAAAGAAAGAGAAAATGGGGTTTTTGAGAGGGGAAAACCCAAAATGCTGATCTGGGTTCCCTCATCTGGAAAACACTGGAGGTTCCAGAGGTCGGGATGAGAGCAGTGAGATCAAAGTCATTATTTTCCTGTTGCACCTGGAGACGATGCTTTACCCTCCTGCTGTTGTGCTGCCAATGGTGGGTTGGTAAGACAGCATCCCTGCTCCTCATATTTCTCCCATCCCATATTTCTCCCGTATTTCTCCCGTATTTCTCCCATCCTCTCTGTTCAGCCCTAACCACGAGGCTGAACAGACCTTCCCAGGCACTGATTTCCTTCAGCTCCGTGGCTCGTGCTGGGAGCTCTTTCCATCACATTCCAGGATAAGGGAGGTTGCAGTTTGCATCCTCTTCATCCAACGCTTGCCGCAAACACTTGGAGCATCCCAGGCTCCTTGGCACTGCTCCAAGGGCACGTTTACCTGGGCCTGGAGGAAGACTTGGTGCTTCCAAAAGCTGGGAGAGCCCCGTCTGGCACTGCAGCCCAGCGAAGCGGTGACAGCTTGAGCTGGAGTCTGCTCCCCGGCAGCGTTTCCTCCCCGAAGCAGTGCAGGAGGAGGAGGGAGCAGCATCCAGCCAGGATGTCTGGCAGTGAGTAATTTCAGTTTCTCCTCAGGCTGTCATGCCATGACAGCTGCCTGGGCAGAGCCTCGCCGCCCCCCTTCAGCACGTTACCTGGAGTTCAGCATCGGATTTCTGTCCCTCAAGACTTTTTAGCCGCCCGTGCCGTCGCAGCGTTATTGATTGCTCACCCAGCCGTGGCTGGAGCTGGATTAGGTGTGAACACAGCACTGCCCCAGCAGGCCCAGAACAGGATGCTCAGAGCCTCCTTTCGTCATCTGTCTTTTTTTAGCTCTTTCCTGCGTTGCTTTTTTGGCTGCCTCCTGCGCCTCGCTCTGCGCCTCGCGCTTCCCCTGTAAAAGTTGTGTGATTTCATAGCTCTGAGCAGGTCCCTCCTTGCCTCAAGGTTTGGGTTCCCTCAGCTTTTTTGGTTCCCACTCCTGAAGGCAGAGGGTGGGGAATGGCAGAGAGAGATTTTGTTCCTCCCTGCCAAGGGGGGATTGAACAGTGAGGAGGTGTTTGTGCCCCTCCATGGCTTTCCACATCCCTCTCCATCACTCCTCTCCCCAGCCCCGCAAGAAAACCTGTATTAGGGTCACCAGCTCTTGATATCATGAGACGTTGGAACTCTTGTCTTCGTGCAGCCTTCAACTCTTAGTCCAAATATTCTGGGTCTGCTTTGGCCAAGAAGGGTGGCTGTTCAGGATGCCCAAGTGGAGGAATGCAGGTGGATGTGGAGACTCCTCTCTGCTCTGAATGGCCCTTCCTGGCTCCTGATCCCAGCCTGGCTCACATTTGGGAGCTCACCAATGAGATGAGCTGAGTTTCTTACATCCCCCATCCCTCACCCAGGCCGTGGAGACGTGGCCTGGATTGGCCATTACAGACCAGAGGAGGAATATCAAATTATCAGCCCTCATGCTCACAACATGCAGAGCTCACACCAAAGTTTTCCTAAGATAATGAGCTGGTATAAAAGCAGCCACAGGGAGACATCCTCGGCTTTATTGGGCTGGCAAAGCCAGGCACAGAGCTGTGCATTCTGGAGTGCCATCTTCTGGCACCTGCAATGCGAGCTCCTCTCATTCCTGTGTGGCTGAAGCAATCTGGTAACACAGAGCTGTGCCAGGCACGGGGAAACGAGCGGATTTCCAGGATTTTCCAGTGTACCCTTGCAAGATGCATGGAGTGCAAAGGTTTTTGGGTTTTTTTTAGCATCCTCCCATCCCCTTGGCTGCCGGGTACCTGCCTGTGCCAGCGCGAGGAGCGGCGCATCTGCACGGGGCTGGTACGGGCTCCCCGTGCCAGCTTGGGCAGCATCTGTTTCCTGGTTTATTTATCCCCTCTGCAGCCACCGCGGCAGGATAATCTCAGTGACATGCCACATCTCGTTTACAGCCGGCCCCTGAAAAGTTAGAAGTGCAAGTTGTGGGGTGGGGAGGAGGCGGGGGAGAGCGCGGAGCCGCGCACGTTGGGGACCGAGAGGGGACTTCGGGAGATGTATAAAATATTAAATGACATCGTGGCAAGACACAGGCAGGGGGAGAACAATAATTAAAGTAAACAGCGCATCAAAAGCTTGGCTAAAACTCACATTTAGATTTCAAGACGGCGCAGAAACAGCTCGTGTAGCCGTGTGTAAATGTGTTTCCAGGAACCTTTTAAGAATATTAACAATGATGGAAGCAGAACAGCGATGATTCAGACTTTATGTTATGTGACAATACAGGAGGCCACCAGACTCCTGCCTGCCTGTTGGCATAAGGAAGCTGATGAGAGCCTGGATCCTGCCAGAAGAGCAGGTTCCTTTCCAGGGAGTGAGAGATCCTGAAGTGAGCAAGAATGGAGCCTCTTCTCTTGCCAGGGACATGCAGGGTTTCCTTCAGCCCCACGGGGGAACTGCACCCCTAAAAACTAACATGATAGGGCTTCTGTGGGTTTGTTCCCTACATCCAGTCCCATGTTGTACCCTGCTGTCTGCTTCCCAGGCTTTGTCCTAATTAGTTGTAAACATTCCTGCTCAGCTTCCTGTGTGTTCTTGGTTAAGATCCTCCAATGTGTTGGGGCTTTATTGACTCTCAATTTGCTTGCAGCCACCAGTTGTTCCTGGTGTTGCCTCCTCCTCCATTCCAGCCTGGAGCATGTGGAATCACCACACCTGAGGCCTGAATATAGCAGAGAACATAATTGGAAAGCTCAGGTCAGGCCCAAAGCCGTGCAAGGCAAGCTGAGCAGCCCCTTCCCTCCCCAGCACATTTGAATTAAGGGCCAGAAATCAGAGTCAGATTTGTCTGGACTCCAGCACTGAGCACCTTTGGGCTATAGAGCAAAGCTCTTAATTATTCCCCGTGCCTTTTGCCCTCTCCTGTACGAGGACTACAATAGCTCTGTCCTTGGGGAGCCCCAATTCTCCTCAGTGCTGATAATACCGTGATTTACAGAGGATTTCCCAACGAGCCTTCAGGGCACGGCGTTACCTAATGGAAGTAATTAAAAAGCATTGGGAAGTGACCCCCTGAAAGTGCAGGCAGCTGCAGATGGAATGAGGGGATTCAGAGGCTGCAGAGAGCTGCAGGAGCACGTGCCTCCATCCTGGGCCACAGCAGGATGGTGGGCTGGGAATGGGGGCTCAGGAAGGGGATGCCATGAGGGCCTGAACAGGAACATTCCAGGTGGTTTATTTTTTCACTTGACTCCGTGTTTTCACGAGGCCTTTTGGATGTTTCAAGCTTAGGAGGTTCTTGGGGGACTGCAGGAAGGTTTAACTTCCCACAGGGTTCAATTTTCCATTAGTTGAAGTCTCCAGATCTCCCTGTTTTCTTGGAGCAGTAGAAAATGCTGCACATCCTTCTGTTCTGCAGCTCCCAAGCTGCTGTTCAAGGGAGGGCATTTCCTCCCACTGACAGCATGGAGCTGTGGCAGGAGAGGTTTAAACTGGGTATCAGGGAAAGGTTCTTCCCCCAGAGGGTGCTGGGCACTGCCAGCCCGGGGAAAGAGCACGGCCCTGATGCTGCCAGAGCTCCAGGAGAGTTTGGATAATGCTTTCAGGGATGCCCAGGGGTGATACTCAAAGATCCTGTAGGTCCCTTCTAGCTCAGGATAATCTGTGGTTCTCTGATTCCGTGATTTATGTACTTGGGGAAACCGAGGCATGGCATGGGGGGACAAGTCTGAAGGGGGCAGTGCCCATTCCTGGGGTTTCCATGCTGCAAAGGGAATCCTGCTGCTCTCTAAGCAGGCAGGAAACAGTGCTGGCAGCTTGGATGAGCCTCAGGACAGCTTTACCCATGAAATATCTCTGTCGCTGCTCCTTCCCAGGGCACTCGGGTGCAGGCAGCAATGGGAGCCCTCCCTCTCCAGCACCAGATGGACACCACTAACAATTTCCAGGCATGATTGTCTTCAAAATATTCCAGTCACTCCTGGGCTACTTGCACCCCAAGTTCACAGGGGTTTGGTTCCACATCCCAAGGACAAGAATTGATGGACCAAATACTTTCTTCACTGAACTCCTTGGCCCTCAGTACAGGAAAGCCAAGGAGTTTAGGGAAGGTTTTTTTACTTGGTTTTGGGAAGGAGCAGGTCAAAACACACTCAGGGCTTTTTGGTGCCTGGTGGAAATCCAACACCACACGAAACCCTTTCCCAAAGCCATCATAGGTTTAGCCAGGACAGTATTTCCCTTTTTTCCCCTTGCACAGAGAGTGGCTGAGTCTCCCGTCAGGATTTTCCCAGCATGCAGAAGTTGTTGTGACCTAGATGCTTAAGCATTCATTTACTGCTGAAGTTTTGCATTTAGAGGTCTTAAGAGTTCAGACTGTGGGCTGTCTGGAAAGCTCCAAAAGCAAAAAATACCCAGGGCGGCTCACGAGTTCCGAGAGGAAAGCGATTTGACGTTCTTATGCCTCCATTTATTGGCAGCCCACAATGAGATGTAAAGAAATGTCAGAAAATCCCGTGTGCACGTTGGTTTGGATCGGGAAAAAATTGCTGTTCACCTCTGCCTGGAGGCTCTGCTAATGCGGGAGGCACTAAAATGACCCCTTTGTTTTCCCTGTGATCACTCCTGATAGCGCGCTCCGCCAGAGATATCATATCTTTGATCTCTCCGTGCTGATGTTAAGACTCTCTCGAGTTCAGTAGCATCTCCTTGAGATTAATACTTCATGGCATCCTCAGCACCAAGCTGTCCTAACCCATACATCACGGGATGTCACGCTCTGCACTCGCCTCTGCCTCAATGACTTCACGCTGGCACCGTAAATAACCCTTGGCCGGCTCCGCTCCGCCCGCGTGCGCAGAGTTCCACGAGGAACGAGGGAACTCTCCGGAGCTCGGGAGGGAAGGGATGCTCCCGTGGCCGCAGCAGGCGTGAGGATGGCCCTGCCTCCCTCCCCTGCCTCCCTCCCCGCCACGAGGAGGGCGCTGGGGTTGTGCCAGGGTTATTCCTGATCCGTCTCCGGGCAGAGGGAGGGATCGTGCGTGGCGCTGGCTCTGTGATGCCTCATAGGGAGTGACAAAGCCACGTACCCCAAGGGGACCCATCTGCCAGGCAGCTCCTTCCACATCTCCTCCGTTAGGCGACTCAGGGAGATCACTGTCTGCTTCGGATTTTGCTTTGGTTCCGGCTTTTCTCCTTCCTGATTTGTTTTCCAAGGGCTGGGCGAGCAGGCTGGGCTCCTTTAGCGTAAAAACACCTGCCCCCTGCTTTGGGAGGTGTGTGAAATGCTGCCAAAGCCCGGTGCTGCAGCCCTGCAAAAGGCACCAAAATTCAGCTGCAGCTGGCTCAGAGGCCTCTGAAACCCTCTGATCATCATGGGAGGCTACGGGTGAAAATCCCCCGCCTTGCTCAGAGCAAAAAAGGGAGTTTTAAGGGAATTTAGAACGTGACATCCAGCAGATGTTGGGGTTCTTGAAATTCCCAGTGTTGAGCAGGATCTGGCAATGTGGAGCAGGCTCCAGGCTGCTGAGGCCTTGATGCTCTTGGGATTGAAACAAGGTCATGGCTGTGATCCAGACAGGGAGCAGTGCAAGTCCTGGTCTAGGGCATGCTTGAGTTGAGGCTGGGAGATGTCCTCAGGGCATGAAATCTGCTCTGGTCTGAGTGGTCTGGAGTGAAGAGGACTTTGCAAGGTCTGTTTTAATCCAGGATCCATCCCTTCCATCTCGAGTATTGCTCTCAGGCACAGGGTGGGATCCTTGGGGTGTCCTGTGCGGGGTCAGGAGCTGGACTCAATGACCCTTGTGGGTCTCTTCCAACCCAGAATGTCCTGTGATTCTGTGCTTTCCATGGTTTTGCTGGTGCTGCTGATGTTCAAGGTGCTGTTCAGTGACCCTGTTCTGGGGACGAGTCTTGTCCAATGCTGAAAACACCTCAGGCTTCACCTCTTCCACCTCAAAGGCTCTGTGAACTCGGGGGTCTGTGATGTCCCTGTCACACCCCACAGGCTCCCTCCTGCTCTGTGGTGCATGGGGTGAGGGGTGAGGGAGCTGCTGCCCTCCTGTCCCCAGCCCAGAGCAGCCTGTGTCCTTTCTGCTCAGCGTGGGGTCAGTGAGGAACATCCTCCCACTCCCTCAGACTGGATTTAGAGATGATTGAAAGGAAGAAGGGAGGTCTCAGGGGAAGGAGTGAGAATGCTGGCACTCAGCAGGGCTGAGGTGAGATGTCCTGCAGTTTGTGACCCTCCAGACAGGCTCTGTGTCCCATCAGGTCCCTCCATGGTGCCATTTGCAGCTCCCAATGGACAAAGGGGCTGTTCCCTCTCATTTCTGTTATAATCTCCTCTTTTAATGTATGTTTAATCCACCCTGGGAAGTGTTCAGGGCCAATTTGGATGGGAAACAACTTGATCTAGTGGGTGACATCCCTGTCCATGGCAGGGGCTTGGGAAGAGATGATCTTCAAGGTCCTTCCAATCCAAACCATTCTGGCATTCTCTGATTTAGGGTTGGAAGCACCACTTGCCCAGAGCCAAAGGATGCCTGGCCCAAAGAGCACCCACCAGCAGACAAAAAGAAGGATGCTCCCCCAAAAGAGGCACTGAGGGGACACCACGAGGCTTTTTCTCCCCCCAGAAAAAGGGATATATGGGGTGGGTTCAGTTTAATCCTGGCTGGATTGGCCATTTCTGTGCTGAAATTGAGATGTGAAGCAGGCTGTGCTGCACCTCTGCTGCTCCCTCTAATAGCAGCCCAAATAATTAGCACTGATAAGCCTGGTTCTAATGAGAGCCTGTTGCTAATGGGGTGCAGCAGGCTGGGAGTGCAGGTACCTGCTAACAAGGAGGGACAATGCAATTAGAGAAACCCCCTTTTTTTTCCAATTTTCCACCAGTCTCTGGGGAAAAGGGTTTCATTTCTTAAAGTTCTGTCACACCAGGTTAGGGTATTAACAATCACGGTTCGCTGCTATCTGTATTTGTTCCATTTGTGGCATTTATGATGGTTATCCACATTAATTATTTCGCTGCTTAAGTCCCTTCTAATTTCAGAGCACTGTTATTTCCAAGAAAGATGGATATTAAATATGCCACACATCAGCACGGGGTGGCATTACACCGTGCTATTAAGTTCTGATGCGAGGACTTGGCAAAAAATAACTTTGCTATTTGTAATCACCGTGAAGTGTTTTAGTGTTGCAGCTTGGAATAAGAAATAAAGATGATGACAGGAACTGATTTCTTATTAGGACGCGGTGCAGGAGTTTACATAAATCAGGAAGGAAATAACAAGGTAACCCTTGGGTGGCCAAAGCCGTGTGAGTGCCTGTTGGATGGGGTCTGGTGGGGAACAGGTGGGTGCAAACTCTTTGAGGGGCCCTCATTGAGGGCTGGAGCCAGGCTGGGAGAGCTGAGGGTGCTCACCTGGAGAGGAGAAGCTCCAGGGAGAGCTTGGAGTACCTAAAGGGGCTCCAGGAGAGCTGGAGAGGGACTGGGGACAAGGGATGGAGGGACAGGACACAGGGAATGGCTTCAAACTGCCAGAGGACAGGGATGGATGGGAGATTGGGAAGGAATTGTTCCATGTGAGGGTGGGCAGGGCCTGGCACAGGGTGCCCAGAGCAGCTGTGGCTGCCCCTGGATCCCTGGCAGTGCCCAAGGCCAGGCTGGACAGAGCTTGGAGCAGCCCTGGGCCAGTGGAAGGTGTCCCTGCCCATGGCAGGGAGCAAAACAAGATGAGCTTTGAGGTCCTTTCCCACCCAAACCACTTGTGGATTCTTCAGTCTCTTCCCTGTACCAAGGTTCTTTATCCTCCCCAGGGAGGAGGTGAGACCCTGGTTGAGTGGAATAAACCCTAACCCCAGGAAGGATGGAGAGACCCATCAGTCCCAGGGACAGAGCTGATACCCCCAGGGCTTTTGGGGCTGGTGTGTGATGATGCAAAGGTTTGGCAGCGTTTTTCCATGGAAAGAAGGGGCCTTTCACTTGCTCACAGGGCTGCATTTTGCACACACAGCTCTCTTGCCCTCCCCGGTGTTGCTTATAACAATGTTAAGCTCTTTGGAAGCTGCTGCATTCCCGTGGCTTGGAGGTGCTGCTCCCTTTGTGTCACAAAGGTGAAGCCCCAGGGCTCACCTGAACCATCCCATGAGGGTCATGAGCTCCTGGGAGAGCACAGCAGAGGGAATGTGACCCACGAGGAGGGAATGGATGCCCACATCACCCCTGTGTCTCTTAAGGATGTGGCTCCTGTGCCCAACCAGCACTGGGGACAGCCAGGGAGCCGGGGCAGATGTGATTTTTGCTCGGCACTGGACATCCGAGTGCTGCAGCAGCTCCTGCTGGATCACCCCTGTAAATATGGCTTGATCCACAAGGAGAGACCAAGGGAGGCAGGGCAAGGGTGATTCTCCCACATTTTGGGCAGTGATGATGAACCCCCGGGCTCCAGAGGTGAAGAGCTGAGGCAGATCATCAAAGGGAAGAGGGAACAGGAGTTGTGTGAGGAATTGCTTTGCAGAGGTTGGAGCAACAGATGGGGGTGGGGTTGGGGCTCGCCTTGGGTTGAGCCTGAGGAAGATTCTTTGTGATTTTCAGCAAGCCAGTGATAGAAAAAAACAAAGAAAGGTTGAGATCAAATGCAGAGCTTTGCTCAACTCCCAGGTGCAATGTTCCCTCTTAGCAACGAGTGTTTGTGTACAGGTTTCGCTAAGAGAGAGGAATAATTTGAAATTAAAAGTAAACTAAAGGGGGAAAATGTGTCCCTCCTATTTTTTTCTGCCAGTGTCAAAACAAATCCCTCTAATCCCTTGGGGGAGTTGTTTGTTTATTTTTTGACTGCTGTGGTTTTAGCTCCTCAAGCCCCAGAAGCTTTGCCAAGGCTTTGGTGAGGCATCCCAGCATCTCCAGAGTTGTCTGTGTGCGAGCTGCATCCCCTTGGCAGTCTCAGATCCAGGGCGTGATCCCAAGGGATCGAACCGTGTTTCTGGAGTGAGGTGGGAGCTCAGCAAAGTGCAGACCAGGAGTGTTGGATGAAGGTCCAGCATCATCCAAATCTGGATGCAGACAAGTCCCTGTCTCAGCCCCCAAGCAGCTCCTGCTCGATACAGAAGGATACACCAACCTTTCTCAGCTGTTATTGTCTATTAATTAAATGCTAATTAATTATTAAAAGAGTATTTATTGAGATTTAACAAGTCTGCAGCCAGAAAACAAGGAAAAAACCCATTGGTGGCAGGTGTTGCACTGCAGTAATGAGGTTCTTAATAACCAATTGGCATTTGTTTGACTTAGAATAACATTCTTATCAAACCTAAATCAACTCTTTCCTTGAGACACTTAATTACATGGGGGTTATTTTTTTTTTTTCCCTGCCACCTTTTCCTTGGTGTGGTGGGAATTCCCTACTCTCATCTCCCGGCGCTGAGGGAGGAGTCTGTTCCTGGATAAATGTGAAAGGTGATGGTTATTCACGGAGAGTGGCACTTCCAGGATGATTTCCCTGCGCTCCTATCCCTGCTGGTGCTTCCAGGGCTCCTTCTCCTTTCCTTGGGAAAGCTGGCACATGGAGAAACTCTTTGGCTGTGCCAGCTCCATCCTAATCACCAACCCTAATCACCAACCCTAATCACCAGCCTCGCCTTTTTCTTGATTATTTATTAGAAATCCCATTCAGCACTGGGAGAAGTTGCTGAAAACCCACGGAGGGGGGTTAATAAAACTCCTTCCAAGCATCTGGGTGACCGTGGTGCGCTGGGGGGAAGAATGAGCTGCACGAAAAGCCGCAGGAATCGGAGCTTTGTGTTGCTGATGGGGAGGGGAAAGGCTCCCCAGCCCATTATCCAGACACTTTGGTTCCTCCAGGGTCGGCAGTGACTTTTAAAACGTTGTTGTTGGGAACATTTTCGCCTTGGAAAGAGATGGGAAGGCGGGCAGGGGAGCGACTGCTGCCTTTAATCGGGATTTAATTACTTCCCCTTTTAATGCGGCTTTTAAAAAGGAAACAAGGATCCCAACCGGGTGCTCTTGTAGCACAAATAACAACAGAGGGGGGGAAAGGAAAAGTACCCGACAACAACAAACAATCTGTGCTATTACAGGGTCATTATTCTGATATTATTTATTTCAGACTTTTTGATACTCTCCAATGCTTGACTTCACAGGCTCATTTAGTTCCTCTCAAAAGCAGAGCAGTGCTGCAATTTGCCAGGAGAAAATGTGATAAACACTGAGAAGGGGGGGAAGGAAACAATCCGGCGACCATAGGGATAAATACATTTATTTTTACAGGCTGGGGAGATGTGTGGGTGTGAGGGGAGCATCATTCATGGCTTCAGAGCCACAGGACAGGGAGCACCTGAGGGTCTGAGCTTCAGGTGCTGGTCATTCTGTCACCTCCCAAATTTTAAATTGCCTGAGAAGATGGTGGCAGCAGGAATATTTTCCTCCATCCCCAGATAGATTTGGAACTGTGATACTCCAGCATTGTCAGGACAGCTTTGAGGCACCCTCTGAGAAGTGGCCAAGCCCTGGAACAGGCTGCCCAGGGCAGTGCTGGAACCACTGTCCCTGGAAGGGAACGGAAAACACCTGGATGTGGTGCTCAGGGTTTGTGGTGGCCTTGGCAGGGCTGGGTTGAGGGTTGGACTCGATGATCTTGGAGGTTTTTCCCAATGTAATGACTTTGGGATTGCACTAATGACTTTGGGATTGCCAGAAGCGCTGGGCAGGATTGCTCTTGAAGCAGGGAATGCGGCAATCCAAAAACCTCCAGCCTGAGGGGAAATATCTCCTGCTCCTTGGTGTAAAATACACTTCACTTCCCCATGCCCAGCTCTGTGTGTGGCTCTTTCCACAAGGACCTCTGCAGGAGGCTGGAAACACTCAGGTCATTTAATATCCAAGGCTCTTTTGCCTTTCTTGGGCAAAAAGCCACAGACAGGGATCAGTGATCTTATCCAAAAAATGAGAGAGATGGGCCTAACCCACCTTCAAACCAAGCAGAGCAGTGAGCTCTTTGTTCTCCCTGGGTATTCTCGAGCGTTCCTGGAATTTGGGAGTTGCTGGGTGTTTGTGTCACAGCAAGAATTAGATCACAATATCATCAGATCACAGGGCTGTGCCTGGATTATCATTGAGAGCTGCTGCATCCAATTAGTTGTGTGGATTAAGGGAATCCCTTCTGAAGTTTACTGTCCCAAGAAGGTAAAAAAAAAGCATAAAAAAGCGTGATTTGGATTGAAAAAAAAAACAACTGGAATGTGATGATCCTTAAGGTCCCTTCCAGTGTGAGCCATTCTTGGATTCTGTGATAAAAAAGCTCTTTAAGGTTAAAAGCTCTTCCAGAGCTTGGTGAGGAATTGGTTGCCCAGAGCAGCTGTGGCTGCTCCATCCCTGGAATGTCCAAGGCCGGGTTGGACAGGACTGGGAGCAGCCTGGGATGGTGGAAGGTGTCCCTGCACACGGCAGGGAGTTAAACAAGATGAGCTTTAAGGGCCCTCCAAACCCAAACCATTCTGGGATTCCACGATCCTGTGTTTGGGGTGGTGGATGGAGAGCTTTGGACGTGCCTTATCCCAAAATTCCTCTGGGAAAGGAGCCTGAAAAATCACCCCACCACAAATCCTGCAACTCATTTATCATCTGAAGGAGCCTGATGTTGAAAAATGAGCCTTGATGTTGTGAAATGATGGAAGTGCATGGACATCATTTAGCTGGGGCTGCCTCGTTCAAACAGAATCGTGAGGGTTTATTTATATCTCTGTTTTTTATATATATATTTATTTTTTTCTGCAAAGACACACCCTGCTGCACCCTTTCAAAGGCTCTGTTGGGATGAGCATGGCCTTTGTTGGTTTCTCTTTAACCATGGTGCACCTCAAGCCTCCCTGCCGCGTTTATTTGAAATTTCTGGGTTGCAAAGCTGTGTCAAACCCCCAATTTCCCACCTCACCTCACGAGGAGGCAACCCCACGGTGCCAAACCTGCCTGGACAGAGCATCCTCACCTGCTTGTGGCTGGGCAGGGATGGGAGAAGAGGGTAAAATCAGCCAACCCACAGCAAAACCACCCTCCTGGGCTCTTTCTCACACCTGGACAGTGCCAGCACTCCCAGCTGGGTTTTTATTTTGGCTCACTCAAGAGCCAGCGGCGCTGAGCTGCTGCAGAGCGGCCAGGCTTACTGAGGATGAATTTAAAAATTAGGGCTTCCTGCAGAAATAAAATTTAAAAAAAAATAATAAAAAAATTTTTTTTTTTTTTTAAAAAGCCCTAAAGCGACAGCAAACTGCTTCAAACAAACCAGCCCCTCCTGCTCTGGCTCTGGAACATCACCCGAGGTTTTTAACAGCCCCAGAGCCTTGTCTTTGGGATGTGTGTCAGAAACATCCTTAAATCTTCCCCCAAACCTCCCCCCAGCCCTGTGCTGGCTGCAGGGCTGCCGTCAGGAGCTGTAAAAACCTGCTGCCAGCCAGATGGAGCGGTGTAATTACACCCGGGGAGGGGGGAACGGGCCCGCTGGAATGATCGGTGTGGGCAGACAATTCGAGGTTTTTTCCAGGAGATTACCCTCTCCCTCCCATCTGTGCTCCGGGGAGGGTTTGAGGTTGGTGTTTGTGTCCTCAGCCCTTTGCTGCTCTGCCCAAATCAGGGCTCTGAGCTCCTTTGGGTGCCTCTGGAGCATCCCCAGGTTTTCAGGAGGGAAAGGCACTGGTGGGGTTTTGGGACAGGCTTTGCTGGGGGTTCAGAGCCCCCATCGTGGGTGAGGATGCCGTGGGATGCGTGGCAGGGATTCCCTGTGGAATCCACCCTCAGGAGGCTGATTTGGGGTAGGTTTGGTGATTTCTGGCTTTCTCCAGCTCGCCAGGGAGGTTTTCCAGCATGTTTAGACCTTTCAAAGGTCCCTTCCCACTCCAGCTCTTCGATGATTCCATACAAGCAGCAGGGAGGGCAGGCAGCTCCCAAGGCCATCAGCAGAGGGAACAGCTAATTACAGCCCAATTCCAACCCACATCACTATTTTTGTGTTAATTCTATATTTATTTTCAGTGTTAGATGTGCTGAGGAGTTAAACAGGAATTATTTCGGGTGGCTCACCGCTCTTTTTTTTCCCTTATTTCTTTTCTAAGCCCAAGTCAGGACATTCTATTTCAGCACTGAATGGGTTATTTCTCAGCAATTTATTTTTCACATTATGGTCACTTTGGTTTGAAAACATTGCCAGTGGCCATTTGTTGAGCCTTCTGCATCAGGAAAATAATAATAATAATAAAAGAGAATATTTGGGTGATTCACGATGTCCTTTGTCAGCTTTTCTTTCTCTTGGAAAGAAGATGATAAATTGGGTGCAAACTTTCTCCCAGCTCCCATGACAACACTGGGGATGGTGTTTGTGGTGAACCTGTGGCTGTTTCCTGATGTCCCACATTGTCCCTGCCTCTTATCAAGGGGTGACAGCAGCTCCTTTGGAATGGAAAGCACTCTGACACACAACCCTGGCTATTTATATGTATGTAATACTTTTATTTTCCCTCTTGCCATGTCTCAAAAGCCCTGCCAGAACCCTTTGCTTCAAAGTCCTCCAGCCAGACCTTGAGGCTACCTGAAGCCTGAGGACTCCTTTGTGTCCTGTAAATCAACACAACATGAAATAAAATAACGATTCAGTAAAACGAATGAGTTGGCATCAAAATAAATGGGCTGCAAGCAAAATATGGGAAGTGGGAGTTGGGAAGGGAATTGATTATTTATGGTGAAATTGGTGTTTGCAGGGTAGGGGCAGCCTTTTGCCTTTCACCCTTAGCTGCTGCTGCTGCAAGGGACCCTCAGGTCTCTTTTGCTCCTTCTTTATGGAGCTGTGAGCCCAGAAATGCTCCTTTTGGGTGGTTTTACTGTTTGGAGGTGCTGGAGCTCCTGGAGGTCTGAGTGTCTCTGCCTGTTTGTGCACGGCTACCAAAAACTGATGTTTCTCCATTGCATTCCCCATTTTGTTCTCCATGTTAGGAAAATTAATCCACAAATGCCAGAGGTTTATGTCCAAAAAGGAGACAGAGGAGTCCTTTTACTTTATTCCAATAAAGGGAAAGGCCATGGGGCATTTCCCCTGGGGTATCTCCAATTTTTGGAGGACACAGCCTCTTTTTTATCCCAATTTCCCAGCCCCATTTCCCTCTCTCTTTCCCCATTGCCTGAGGTACTTGAGAGTTACAGACTTCCCAGAGTGCCTAATACCTAAAATTCGCCTTTATTGTATAACCTCTCTTTTAATTTTTAATTCTTGTGAAATTTATGGGTTTTCCCCATTGTCTCTTTCATCTTTCAATATGTAATTTCATTGATCAGCAAACCCACAGTTTGTTTGTAAAGGCAAATCTCTTCTTTTCCATCCATCCATCAGTGGAACCCTTCCCATTGTTTCTTTTATATCTCAGTGCTGTTTTTTTTTTATCTACCAGCAGACCCAGTGCTTGTTTGTAAAGACAAGTCTGTCATTCCTCTCATCCAGCTTCCCACAACCTCTCCCATATCCCTGTCCTCCTTTCATGGGACTCAGCCTCCCAAAACCTCTCCCATGGTCCCTGTCCTGCTTCCATGGGGCAATCAGACACATTTTGGGCTGTGCTGAGCTCACACCCCCCTGTCTGACACCCTGGAGCAGCAGCCTGGACACGGAGAGCTCTCAGGGCTGAAAAGCCCCTCACATCCCCTCTCCTGGAAGATGCCAGCCCCTCTCCTTGCAGAGACACAGCCCCCGGGCTCTGGTTTCAGCTGGGGCTGCTTTTGGCACTGTCTGCTCTGGCTCCTTGGCCCCCATCCCCATCCCAGCCCTGCAGAGGGGCCGTGGGAGGCTCTGAGTGTTCCTTTGCTCTGAGGGGAAGGAGTGTGGCAGTATCTTCACCATATGGTGCACGAAAGAATCAGGCAGGACAGGGCGAGGTCAGGCATGAAAGTGTTCTCTCTTTATTTCAAATTTCTGACTCCATTTATACACACTGTACATAAGTGGCCAATTATTGGCCAGAGAGATGATCACCCCATCAATCGGGTTGGAGAACATCCCCATCCCTCAAATGCTCCTCCTGGAGCAGAAGAATGCAAACATTCTCCTGTTTACATGAAAAAGTGTGGGAACTCAGCTCAGAGTTCTAAAACATCAGGAGGCTTGCTTTAAACATGCAAAAGCAGGGAGACAGAAGGAGCAGCTCAGGAACCAACCCTGCTGCTCCATCAGCACTCCTTGGTGGAAACAAGGGGCTCCAGGGGCTGTCAGAGGGATTTTAGGGCTCTTTGTGCCTCTCCCCCTGCTCCTCTGGCTGTAGGATCCCTGGCAGGAGCTCTCCCTCTCCCCTTTCAGCTTCACCCTCCCAGCAGCTGAGGGAGCATCGAGTTTTCCCTCTTTGTTTCAGGGCTGATTACAACCTGTCCCTGCAATTTAATTGTGATTAGATGCATGAGTGGTGCTGCTCCATCAGGCTGGAGAGGCAGTCAGGGATGTGTTCACCCCTATGATCATTTCCGCCATGGTTTATTTCCCTATTTTTGTTTCTTTCCTTTTCCCTTCTGTTTTTTTCCCACCCTCACTGGTTTGCCAATTGTCGTTTCCCCCGAACTTCCCCAAGCAGGAAGGAGATCCCCACAACATTGCTTCTTCCAGTCAGATAAATCCGTGAGATGCTTTGTTTTCCTTTTTCTCAGTATTTTTTCCCTTCCCTTTCCCCTGGTTCTGCTCCATCCTCCTTTTTCCCTTCTTTTTTCATTCCCCCTGATTGGTACCAACCTTTAGCAGTCAATACACTTTACACCATGTCCCATTAGAAGTAGGAAAAGGAGCATTTAGGGATAGTCTCGAAAAGGTAGGAGGGATTTTCTCTGGGAAAGTGCAGCTCTCAGCCCAAAATTTGAAAGAAGTTTGCCAAGCAGAGAGATGGATAGGGAACGATCTCTCCCTGCTCCCTAATTTACAGCCCTGACAATACGATGCCGTTAGTGAGCATCCATCTTCATGCACAAAGGGAGGGGGGAGGAAAAATGAAAATAATAATAATAAAAAAAAATCATTATGTGCCTTTCAGCATTGACCAGCCCGAGGAGACGCGAGTTATTCTTAAGAAAGTCATGTATCTTCTTTACTTTGGCATCAACATAAATAAAATTACTTATCTCTCGGATTTAAATGCTCTGCACCTTTAGCAGGCAATAAATTCTTCTCTCCTGCCCCTTTATGTGTTTATTTCTCGCTCCATCCTTCACCCCTGAATATGAAACTGCAGCTTCCCTGCCTGCTCTGAGCAGGGGGAGGACCCCAGCATTTCCTCCATCCTTCCACTCGTGTTTTCTCGGGAAGGACACGCAGTGCCGGAGCTTCCCAAATCCAGCCTCACCTTTCCCACCACCATGAGCCCCACTGGGGCTGGCAGGGCTCTTCACCACCCCAAGTGATGGCTCAGCCCCAACTTTCCATCATTTGGGGGTGAATTCCTGCCTGGGATGGCAGCTGGTGATGTGGGGTGGGGCTGGGGGGACCCTGCTGGTGCTGTGAGTGCTCCTGGGCTGCCGTCGCCACGTAAATCCCAAGGTTTGTGCCCTGCCAGGGCTGGCAGTGGAGAGGCACAG
>VZSR01001113.1:1935080-1951209 GCA_013398615.1 Brachypodius melanocephalos | reverse complement strand
AAAATGTCTCAGACCCAGAAATATCAGGCCCACAATTTCCCTCCTGGATTTAACATGGACATAGGACAGTAAAAATAATCATTGTCTTGGGAGCCCATCTGGATCCTTGTCATGGTGGAACCACAAAGCCCAAACAGCTGCTGTTGGTGGGACAAGGGGAAATTGGTTCATGGAATCACAGAATAGTTTGGCTTGGAAGGGACCTGATAGATCATTTCATTCCAACCCCTCTTGTTCCCACAAGGAATGGCTCAGCCCTGAACCAAGAGAGGACAGATCCCACTGGCATCATCCCACTTAGCAGGCAAAGAAAACCCTGCTGGGAAATCCACATTTCCCTCAGAATGAAATTCAAGCAGAAAACCCTGAATCCCAGGATATCTTTTGTCAGGAAGCTTTTGCTCTTGCCCTTGGAAGTCCAAAGGGGTTTGGGTTGAGCAGTTTGTCTCACAGGTAGAACTGAAACAGGAAAGAGGCCCCTTACCTGCACTGATTTTTTTTTTTTTTTTTAAATCTAGAGTCCACGTTTTCCAAAGCCTTCTCTTTCTTTCCCTACTCCCCCCCAAAAAACCCGACAGCAATGACATTTTAACAGGAAATTAAATGAAAACATTTATTTTGAATTGACATTTTGACTTGAAATGCTGATTTGTTCCGGATTTTTAAGCCAGAGAGAAACAACACAAGGTTGTTGTAAATGAGAAAAAAAGGAGGAATATATGAAAAATAGCCACGAACTCTCAGGACAAAGAGGGGACACTTGGCTCCTGGGGAGTTTTGAAGGGAAGGACACAGGAGCCAGACTCAGCTTCTGCTCCAACCCAACTTTGACTCTAATTTGAAACAAGCAAAAAAAAGGCAGTTTTCTGTTTTCATGAGAAAGCCAGAAATTTCCGTGAGGCACAGAGAGTGAGAATGGATTTTTCCCATCTGCCGTTCTCCACCGCCGTTGGAGGGTGACACTGTTGATGTGTTGAGGTTTTGCCTTCTTTAAATATCACTGGTATTTATTTTCATTGCTTGCTCTTAATTCTAACAAAGCTGAAGTCTCCTCTGTGCCCTGGTGGGGAATTTATCCCAAAAAAGCATCTAGAAACGTTCAGTTTCTTGGTCTGCAAACATCCTTTCATCTCTCCAGCGTCCCATCTGTCTGTCTAGCTGCTCCTCCACCGCTTCCTTCCTCTTCCCTGTGATCGCAGCCACCCCGACCTGTGAAATGAACGTTTTCATAAAATCTTCGTTTGCATTTCAAACGAGGCAGAGGCACAGAAACCCACAGGAAAGGAGGGGAAAAAAAAGGCACAAAAACCAACTTTGCTTTCTCGGTTCCTCCTCATCTCTCGCATTTGAAGAGATTATTAAACACGTCTAAAGGTAAAATCTCAACTCTTCCCTACGTGCCTCCAATGGAAATGGTTTTCCTTGGATGTCCTCTTCCCCTCAGCCTCTTCTGGTACACTTTGGATGGGCTTTCGTGCTGTTGTGATGAATTCGTGTGATGTTGCCCTCTAATGGCTGATCAACAGGAATTTTAGGAACCCTGCCCAGGAAATCCTCCTTTATTTTCTTGTGAGGAATGATGGGAGTTTGGAGATAAAGGGTCTGGGGGTTTCTCTGT
Source organism: Brachypodius melanocephalos (assembly GCA_013398615.1). Taxonomy (NCBI): domain Eukaryota; kingdom Metazoa; phylum Chordata; class Aves; order Passeriformes; family Pycnonotidae; genus Brachypodius; species Brachypodius melanocephalos. The sequence goes on along the minus strand of VZSR01001113.1, from coordinate 1,949,591 downwards.
ACCCAACAGAGGAGTGGGAAATGCACATGAAGCTCTCATTGTGTTGCCTCTCCAACCCCCTTGTCGCTCATCCCTCTACCCCAAAATAGAAAGAACCAAAATTAGATGTTTAGGGCTGCATTTTTTTCCCCCCACAAGCCCTTTTTTTTTGGCTGCCTCCATGCTGCAGAAGATCCTTGAGGACTTCAGCAGATGCTCCTGGCACTGCAGCTTTCCGACGGGAGCTCCTCCTCTCCATTCCTCTTTGAACAAGAGAAAACATTTTGACTTGAACTTCCATACACAACGATGAGGGTTGGTTACCCAAATCCACACATTTCCTTTAGTCGTTTTTTCATTTACTACTGTTTTGAATTATTTCACAGCCTTGCAAATCTCCTCCTGACAGCCAGAGACCAGGCATGGAAAGGGAGAGAGAGGAGGAAAAAAAACCCCACTAAGCGTTCATTTCTCACATAATATATTCCAATCCTGTTAGGTCGTGCTGGTGAAGGTAATATTTCTGGCATTCATTTAATGAAATTGACAGTGATGAATGGTTAATTATACAAATTACATTCTTATTAAATCCCCTGGAATCACTGCCTTAGAAAGTCTTAGCTATGGACTTCTCGTGCTAGATACTTTTTTTTTTTTTTTAAAGAGCATCTTTACTGCTGGCTGCTGCAAAACCGTCTTCCAAAAAACCTTGAAAAGCATTAAAAATCCCCTAGTTAAGTCAATTACTGCAGATAAGTTAATCTTAATGGGATGCTTAAACCCCTGTCCTTGCATGAGTTTACTTCCATCCCTCGCTCTCGGCTCTGGAGGGGCTGGAGAGAAAAGTTTTCCAACTATTGTTGTGACAAATGGATTAAGTGTGGATAAACAGGGCTGGATGCAAAAATTGCATTCAAAGTGGTTTTTGGCAGAGTTTTCTCCCTGAGCTGGCAGTGAAATTTCCCATTTTGGGGTGGAGAGCAGTAGAATGTCCCACTGGATCAGTCACTGGATGGGGATGTGATGCCCTGGGAATTATGGGCTGGTGATAAAAAATCATAGAATCATGGATGATTTAGGCTGGAAAAGCCCTCTGAGACCACTGAGTCCAACCATTAACCCAGCACTGCCATGTCCACAACTAAACCTTGTCCCCAAGTGCCACATCCACACAGCTTTGAACATTTCCAGGAAAGTAGCACCAAACTCTCCTCAGCAGCTTGATCCCTCTGCAAGGTGGCCAAAACCAGCCATGGACAAACCTGATTTCCTAAGAAGCATTTATAGGAAGGGAAGGCACCAACCTTTAACCCTTGCTTATTCCCAGGGTGCTAAATGCAATTCCCAAGCCCTCCAGACACACAAAGTGGTTTTAATTGCAGGGCATGGGATGAGCTGGCAGTATTAAACAGGGAGGCTCGTGAGTAAATGTAATAAATAGACTGTTAAGTTAAGCAAGTTTTCAGCTTCAGCAGTGAGAGTGGCCATCTATCTTGCGTGGCTTTCTGCATGCTTCATTACCACATGTAACCACACTGGAAAAATCAGCTTTATCCCTTCTAATTAGATGATAAGTTCCCTAAGATGTGTGTTAGCGCTGCCAGGCACCTGACGCTCCGCCACGGCGCCCACTTCCCGCAGCTCCCAGGGAAATTTATTACCCAGCCTCATATTAGACTTAAGTTAACATCACTTAATCTTCTTACTCGACAGAGTTATGTATGAGGCACTCAGGATATATTGGCCAGGATTTAGGGGAAGGAAGAGGGGGAGCTGTGCCAGCGGGGTAGAGGTGGGTGCAAGGGGAGTGGAGTGCTCTGAAGGTGATCAGGGTGCACTGATTTCCCCATCCCCTTATTTCTGCTGATATCCCAAAGGGACAGAGCACCTCCTGCAGCCTCTCTTTATTCTTTAATAAACTTCAGGCTGGTTTTGTCTGGCTCTATCCAGAGGACAGCAGCAGTCAGTAATTCAGAAAGAAGCCGTGACCTCTTTGAGGAGGGAGGAGAGTGTGCAGTGTTGTTGGCCACAAGCAGAGTGTCAACAAAAAATCAAAAGCCCTCTAATGATGTAGGCTGCAGAACAGCGTTCATCAGGTCTAAAACTGCCACTGGGAGTATCACCACCCACTCCCAGCAGCTCTCTGGCCCTGGGCTGGCCCCGGGTTCTTTCAGCCCAGAGAAAAATGGGTGTTGTTTTCTTCCTCATTTTCCAGGGAGCCTGGAGACGCACAGAGGTTGCGGGGAATTGTCACAATTGAACAACTTGTTTTGATTTGGATTTGGGGTTTCATCCATCTCCCTCCTCCCTTCTCCCCAGGATCTGTGTCTCCATAGCAAAGTGCTGAGCCCCTGGTGCCTCCTGCAGCCTGGAATAAGCCAAAGGCAGGAGAAATGATGGAGCTGCCATCACATCTCCCTCTTTTGACTCAATAAGGTTCATAATCTCTGTATAACCACCTATATCACACCAAGACAGGAGGAGCAGGGGGAACTTTATGAGCTGGTTAGAGCAGGCAACTCCATCACCAGCCATGACTATTATTATAAAATATTCTGGAAGTTAACTCAATAAAAAAACTAATAATGAGAGGCACCATCTCTGCCTTTGTTTATGGCTTCTTTAAGTGTATAAATGAGCACGAGGTGATTAATGAGGGTGATCTGAGAGAGAGAGATTTGCATGCACAGTGCTTGAATTATTTCCTTATTGCATGTGCTTCCCAATCCCTCTGTTTATTGTGCTGCTCGATGCTATTTAATACAGAATGACTAAAGTTATGAGATCCTATTTATTCCACCTGACACTGTCCCCTCTGCCAGCTCAGCCCCTGGGACAGATAGCGCATGCACAATGAATTCAGAAAATATATTAAAAAGCAATTATAAACTCCCTGCCTTGGGTGTCCTGGCCTTATTCTTCACAGCGCTCCCTGAGCATTTGCATAATGTCTACAGGCTCTCGTGGAGTTATCAAAACATGAGCAGACTCTCTCTTATTTTCAAGAACTGATGGATTTAGGAGTTAAATGTTGCCAAAGGTGCCTTGGTACCCTCCCTCTCCACGCCCTGGTAAATGTTGCTGGTGCCAGTAGCTCATTCCCTGCCCCACCAGCCACCCCAGGGGATGGTGGCAGCTGGAATTTTGCCAGCTCAGCGCATGTTTCTTGCATTAAACAACGTCCTTTGCTCTTCCCACCACGATGGCCCTGATATTAGAATTTCATTACCTTCCTGGGCTGCTTTCCTCACTGATTTCTGCTTTATGGACTTCTCAAAACCTGCCTGAGGGACAGGAAGAACACCAGACCGAGCCATTCCTACATGATGGGTAGTTTTCTTGCCTCTCAGACACTGCAGGGTAAGATCCTATTGACTGTGAGCTGGATTTCACCTCTCACTCTTTCTCCAGAGCTCTTCAGCCAGAGAATTCATATTCCAAACTGGATGTGGAATAGGAATTCCTGTTCCACATTGGATCCTGCACGTCCATGGCCCATGGGCTGCCGTGCTGAGGCACAAACCCACCAGTCAAAAACCACTTACCTCAGCCAGCCCTGCAAGTGTGGCAGGCACCAAAACCACAACTCAGGGGCTTTTGGGAGTCATAACAGCACACTGTGTAATTTCAGTGGGATTTTGGGCTTAAAATGATGGTGAAACTGGGATGCTTCACCGTCCATAACTGGGGAAAACTGCAACAATATCGATGCAACTTTGCCAGGCTGCGCTGGAAAAAACTTCTCACCTGGATACCCCACTGGTTTATTATTGATGTCTTCTCTCACGCATAATAAAACAGGGATATGTTGCAAATCCGAGGTGGTGTTGAACCAGCTGGCACTGTGTGTCTCCATCTAATTACACACAGTCCTTTGGGTTTCATTCCAGCTCCGCCATAATTCTCTTCCGCAGGATTTTAACTCACTCCCGGCACAAAACGCTTCATCTCCGTTAAAAGTGAGGGTGCGAGCAAATAAATTAGCATTTCAGGAAGTACTTGAAGCCTTTCACAGCCTGTCTTTCCCCAGAAACTGTTTATCAAGCATCTTAATACCGACCAATTTGTACACCTCAAAAATACATTTATTCTGTAAATTGTTTATAGAAAACCAACAGAAGGAAATGGGCTTTGCTGCTATTGAATTCATTAGTAGCAGACTGGCTGATTGCTTTTATTCCTCCTAACCTATTGTATGTTTGATTTGCTTGGAATATTTTATACAGCTCCGAGCTGAATGCATTCTCTGCCGGGGGTTTCAGGGAGTTAAATCAGCCCCAAACTGAGGGATCAGACAGCGCTGCTGCTTTTTGCCCCACGTGTTGGTTTTGTTGGAATAGCAAAGAGAAGACGCAGGGCTCCCAGAGCAGCTGTGGCTGCCCCAGACTGGCAGTGTCCAGGGCCAGGCTGGACAGAGGTTGGAGCACCCTGGGACAGTGGGAAGTGTCCCTGCACATGGCACAGGAGAGCTCTTTGGTGACAGCACTGGGCAGCTTGGATCAATCCCTCCCTGTGCTGTGTGTGCAGGGGACGAGGTGTGAGAGGAGATCAGTGGTGTTGAATCTGAGAGGCAAAGGGAGATTTTCACCTCCAGGGCTCCAGAACAAACAGTCAGTCCATCAATTATTTGCATTTCTCCCCCTCCCCAGTACCCTTCTCTTCCATTTTCTTCTCCAAGGCACTGAGCTTGAACTTGAGTGTGTGAGTGAATAAAATATACACATTGGTCTGCAAAATATGGAATACTAAAGGGAATAATATTGTAGGGCAGCAGGGCAGGGGCCACATGTTCCTTGGCTGGTACCTCACAATTTCCCAAAGCAAAGGGGCAAGATCACCTCCAAAGGTCAGAGATACCATAAAAATAACTCTTCTCCCCAAAATACCATGTGGGCCCTCAGCAGAGGCTCGTCTTTTGCTGCTTTGTGTTTGGTGGAAGAGAGGTGGCACAGGGAGGGGATGTGCTTTCACTGGGGAGGGGTGGTGGATGTCAGTGATGCAATTTTAGCGTAATGTTGTCCCAGTCGCACAAAAAAAAAAGAAAGGTGAGATACTCCAAATATTTCAGAAAGCAAAGAGCGTAGAGAAAAGGCTTTATTGTCTAATTCTTACTGCCTTTTATAAGGTGTTCCAATACAGACTTAACAGGATTGGTGAATAGGGACACCACCTCTCCAATCCCATTGTTAAACCAGAGAAACAGCAAAACACCACCTGCAGAAGGATTGTTTGGAGGAAGGAGAGTTGTTTGCCCAGATTGTTTTGAGAAGAAGCTTTCTTGAGAAATTTTTCCTTGGGAAAAAACTCAGTAGCTGCTTAGCAGGTTAAAATCTCTCAGACCCAGAAATATCAGGCCCACAGACATTAACACAGACTCCCAAATATCACATCACCTCCCAAATATATCACATCACCCGCATGCACAAAGCTGTGTGTATCCCTGCCAGCATCCTTTGAGGGTGATCCAGAGCTCTGAGCTCGGACAGGATCCTTTACAACACCTTTTGGATCCTTTGCATCCAGCTGCACTAATGGTTGCACTCAATGATCTCAGAACCTAAAAAATTCCATGACCTTCAGTTCCTTGCTAAAAGCCAAGTGCAGGAAGCAGCAGGGAGAGGAGGAAGGAAGGGGCCAGGACTGTCTGGCTTCAGAAGGAAGGGAATTCAGGGGAGCAGGGTGGTGTTGAGGCGGGTGGAAGGGTGGCATTTCTCAGCCAGTCAGGGTTTGCAGGAAAACAAACAAAGCCTTTTCCAGACCCTGAGGCTCCAGTGAAGGGAGGCATTTAGCTCCTTGGCAGGCCTCCTTTGGAAGCCTTGGAATGACCCACTTGAGAGAGAGCAGGAGCCAGCAGGAGACTTTTCCCCCTCTTTGAACAGAAGGAAATGGGAGAAGGAAAATAAATACAGAAGAAAGAGGCAACGGTGCTTGGGAGAGAATTTTGATACTGGGAAAGAATATTCCCTTGAAAGAGACAAATCCTGTCTTTTTTTCCCCCCTTCTTCTATCTAAAAAAACCTCCTCATCCTTGCACTGCTCCAAAGGGGATGTTTGCCCCTGCCTGTGGCATTGCTGTTCTGTCTCCATTCCTCCTGCACCCAGGCGAGCAAAAATGCAGATTTTCTTCTCCTCCTTCTTCACTCAAGTCCTGGAGAGCTCTGGGATGTTTTCTGGGGGGAGCAGGGAAGTCTGGGTGCAAGCAAAGCCCTGATTTCCTGCATTGCTTTGAGGTGGGCAGGGCATCCCTGGAATGCCACAATCCTGCCCCAGCAGTGGAACAGCTCCATGGTGTGAGCACAGGGGGTTAATTCCACATCCCTTTCTCTTCCCTCTTCGCTGGGGAAGGAAGGGAGACTCGGCAGAGGAAAAGGGTGGATCCAGCCCAAAGCTGTGGTCTTGTTTTCTGTCAGAGAGAAACAAAACTTTCTGCTGAGCTCGACTTCAAAGGCGAGCGCCGAGCCTGGAGATATTCATCTCAGAAATTCATGTACAGCTGCATTAGTTCGGGGCTTCACATGTTTTATCCACTTGTCACGATTAGACATTATTATTATTGCTGCAAACAGAGATGGCTGAGAGATAATAATTCTTTATGAACCTCCCGTCACAATTAATGTGAGCTCCATACTTGTCCATTTACTGAGTTTTAAGCTAATCATTCCTTATATGTTTCAAGCCTTTAGTGAAGTACAAATAATTTGAACTAATTAGCTTATTAAAAGAAGGGAATGAAAACAAATGGCACATGAATGAATTGTGGGATTTCGTATGGAATTAATATCTCACTAATACATGTGGATTTGGTAAATTCATTATGCATTCATAATCAGACCTGATGAATCACCTAGCTAATTCAGGAGTAATTAGGCATGAACCACTGACACTTATTTTAAAGTGTGACCAAACTACTTGGCTCCATCCTGAGGACTCAATTACAGCCTGCAAGGCACAGGGAAGCTCTGCAGTGTTCCCTGTGGAACCTGCCAGGCTCACACCGTGAGCCCCTCTGGGAGTTGTGGCTCTGCTCTGCAGATCAGGGGTGAGGGTGTCCCCACTTCCAGCCCAGCAGCTCCCACTGGGAGGGATCCATGGCCCCTTTCCTGGAATTAACAGCACCATTGCTACCCTTGGAACAGGCTCGTTTCTCACTCCTTGGCAGCTGATGGATTAGCCATCCTTGTCATTATTTACTTTTTGTATCATCGCTGTGGCTCATGCAGTGCAGCACCTCCCTTTTCCAGCAGCCCAGGGAATGTGGGGCTGATCCCTGGCCCAACCAGCCTCGGAGAGGGGATCAGGGATCACGGAGGTGACCTGGGGACACAGCCCCAGCCAGCCAGAGGGGTTTGGAGGTGTTGAGGACAAAGAAGAGCTGGAGGAGCCCCCGCTGAGAGTGACAGGGGGTGGAAGAAAGCCCCAAGGGTGTGACAGGAGTGTAGGGGAAAGGTGAAATCAGCTGGCACGAAGGATGGGAGCAGTGGCCGTGTCACAGGGAGGGCAGAGCACAGTGACAGTGATCTTTGAGCTGGGATTCGGGCAGGGACAGTTTCCACTGCAAAGGTCAGAGGAAAGGGCTGGGGTACCCAGGGAGGAAAGCTCAGGGGAGGCTTTGGGGGGGGAGGATGGGTGATGGAGGGGGAGGATGATGAGGAAGGCTTTGTGGGGAGAGGAGCAGGATCCCCAGGCTGAGGTGATGTCGTGCATGGGGGTTAGGAAACCGTCTGGAGAGCTCTGGAGCAGTTGGGTTGGGCTTGACCTGATGGTGAGGCATCCCCCAGGAGAGGCAGGGTGGGGTGCACCCACGGCTCCCTCTTTGCCAGAGAAACTTCCCACCCCTGAACAGAACCTCTGCTGCCCATCTGTGACTCATCTGCCTCCAGGTACCAAATTTCTGTTTGCAGATAAGATTATCCAGGGATTAATTGTAGAGGGAGAAGAGAAATGTAGATTAGTCATCCCTTGAGAACAGACATAGATCAACAGCATTTAGAATTACCTTTGGGTGTTTAAGAGCCACGGATCACCAGAGTACCTGAACACCTACCATGTAAAATCAACAGTCTCGTTAATTATGAAAAATAATTCGTGTCACACCAATCTAAACCCACTAAAATCTCTTCTGCATTCATCCCGGAGGCGGCTGTATCGTTCCTGCACTCGCCCCAGGGCCAGCAGAATGTCTTGAATACCATTTCTTCCTACATCTTCTCCAGAAAACCAGGGTGGGAAGGCCTGGCAGCAGCACATTTCTGTGGCTTAATCCTCCTTTTTGCAGGAAATGCTGCTGCTGGCGGCTCTCAGAGCCAGGGGTGCACCTGGGGAATCATCTTTGATGTCTCCACCCGTGCTGCTCCCTGCAGCCACCTCCTCTCTGTGCACCCAGGCTGCCCCTGGTCCTGCAGCAGTGGGACAGGATGGATTTGCCCTGCGCTGGATGTGTGCCCAGAGGTGCTCCGTGATTCCCAGCCCCTAGAGATGGACAGAGCTCTGCACCCCCAACGCTCCATCCCTAATCCAGGGTGGCAGGCAGCATAAATTGGCAGCTTTGGTTCCACTCCTCAGAGCACGTGTGTGACAGCAGGATCCCTCCTTACCTAAGAGAAGGAGGACAAAGTGGGGAATCACATTCCCTGCACGCCAAGGGCCATTTGTGACATGGGGTTATTTAGGAGAGGAGCTGGAGCCTGGGCCCAAAAAGCCCCTCTGGTGAAAAAACCACTTGGGGAAACTCAGGCAAGGCAGTCGAGCTCACACATCCACACACAGGGAGAGGCAGAAAGCCTTGGCACCAGATCAGCTCCAGCCAGGTTTATTTCCAGGGAAATGCAGGGCAAAAGGAATGAACATGTGCCAGTCTCAAGCTTAAGTATGAGGTTCAGCAGCCAAGGACCTTGAGGTACGGGGGCAGAGCAAAGGGCAGGTAGGGTCAGTGTCCTATGGGGAAAACAGGGCTGGTCACTGGGGTCCCCAAACCAGTGGAGACACAGAGGAAAGGAGAAACCACAGGGCCAGGGGCATTGGGGAGGGGGGAAACCAGGGCGAACATCGTGTACAGAGCACCACTGGGGAGTTCTCTCTGTCAGGCTAGGCAGGTAGCTACACTCGAGGGGCTGCAGGGATTCCACAACTCCCCTGGTTTTTCTTGCTAAGAGCACACTGCCAGTGGATTTCTGCAGGCAGTTAACTAAGCAGGGAAACATGAGCAAAACCATAAAAACCATAATTATAACAACAAAAAAAATCCCTTTAGCAAAGGATGAAACCCATTCTGTCAATCCCCACCGTCTGAAAAGTTCATCGATTCAGTCTGAGTTCTCAACCTTTAATTCCTTCGCTTGCTCCCTCAGTGCAGGAGCCTGAATGAGAGATACAGGACTCCAGGTGACTCTTTAAAGGTGCTATTTATTTCATATATTGAAATTACAGCAGTCACAGGTCATGGGTAACAACCAAGCCTATCACTGGTTACAGGCCAAACCTGAAGCCACTTTAGCTCTGGTTATAATGCATTATATAGTTTTCTTTGCTGGGCATCTTAATACATAAAAACCAATCAGCATCAAACACAATACCTTTACCATTGCCTCTAGCCTATCGTAACTATTATCATTTCCATATTATGCTTAGTACTACCCAATCACATCGAGTTAGTATGTCACAGTTTAAGCCTAAAGTTGTTTTTCAGTTTTCTTGCAGTGGAAAATTCTTAGACCTTTTTTCTACTTGGTAAAAACATGGTTTTGTTTGTTTGCCTATGGTATCTTCTGCTTTTCTTGAGGCTTATTTCTGCTTGGTAAAACCATCTTTGTTTGTGGTCAACATATCCTTTGCTCCAGCCATAAAACCTCCTTCCAACTGGACTTAACCTTTGCTTTCTTAGTTGTCCATTGCCAACTGGCTCAGCAATTCTAACTCTAGACATCCTTTATTCTTCTATATCAAAACTTGCTTTGATTTCTATTTCACTTACAAGTTTTACATTCAGAGAACCTTCTGCTAAGCATTTATATCTTTAAGACTTTCCTGTTAAACTTTCATCTTCCCCAACACCTCATCTTCTGGATGTGAGAGTGGGTGGATTCTGAGTGCCAGGAGAGGTGCCTGGACCCACCAGGAGGGCTGGGCCCCACTCAGCTCCCCCCATGAGATGCTGAGCACAGATCTGACTGTGGTGCAATCACCAAGAATAAACAGTAGCAATTATTTAATACTTGTGGTGATGGGGTATTGGAAGTTAGCACCGGAGTTAAGCGCTAATAAGACACGTAACCCACCGTAAGCCTGTGAATTTTATAGAGTGGAATCGAGAGTAAATAAAATTACAATTTAAACAAAGGCAGATAATTTAATTATCTTGTAGGCACAGTACTAAAATTTGGAGTGATTGGCTAATCAATACATTATTACACAATGCAGCAATGCGACCTGCCTGGGAGCTGGGAGGGAATGGATACTCAGGAATCAGAGTGAGTCGCTGGCTGGGATGGTGGGAACCAGCAGTGCCAGATCCTGGCACATCCCTGGGGCTGGGGTATCTGGGAAGCATCGTTAGCATTCACGGGGAAATGCAGAATCGAGGCTGGAAAACCTCTCTGAGATCATGGAGTCCTGCTGTTCCCATGTACAGCTTTTGAACACCTCAAGGGATGGTGATTCCACCATTGCCATGGGCAGCTGTCACCCTTGGGTTTCCTTGTTTTCACTTTGCCTTTTGTGTTTTGGTTTTGCCTTCTGATGTTTACAGAACTTGGAGCTCAGATTCTCACACTTTCTCTTGTAAGCAGAGAGATGTTTTCATATTTCTCCTCCAGGAGGAGTTTCTTGAGTGATGGTGATGTTCACCAACGAGATTGAAGAGGTGGCAACACCTTTGACCAATCTCTGGTCCTTCTGTACAGTTGTAGATATATTAGAGTCAGATTTTAAAATAAGGAGAGCATTGCTGCTGACCTCAGACCTCATCCCTGCCTCGTCCTTTCGTGTCCTATTGCGACAGGCAGCCAGTGCCTGTGCCTGATCAAATTCCAGAGGGTTGGAGCTGCAGAAGGAAGCAATGTTAGGTGCTTTCTCTGATCCCTTCACGTGGGGGTTTTTTTGTTTTTTTTTTTTTTTATTTTTTTGATTCACAAGTTTTCAGCACTTTGACATTTAAATTTGACATTTAAATTGAACTTTCTGGAAATGAGCAAAATGAGGGAGGCAGGCTCAGCTCTGAGAGCAGTGAGGAATTGCCACCTTTGTAAAACCCTTCCCCAGAGCAGCAGCTCAGCCCTGCTGTATCCATGAAAAACTGCCTGGGATGGTGCAATGCCAGCCTTCACAAGAGGGTCATTGGAGCTCTCCAGTCTGTCCCCTGCCTCAGGTGGCCTTTTCAAGGGGAAAAGTCTTGTTTCTCTTGGTGTTTCTTTGTATTAAGCCTTGAGGTCTGTTCTCCATTGCTGGAATGCTAGAAACTTAGATTTAAGATTCTAGTGTGTAGTAATACCCAAGAGTCAAAATGAAAGGGTTTAGGTGTTGTCTTTGTCCTCCCTCTTCGCTTTCTTCTTCTTTGTTCTTCATAGGTTTGAGTAATTTTCTGTAACTGGGTGAAGGAGGCCCACATTGTGAGCCTTGGGTAGTCATTATTAGGTCAAAAATATAGATAATATAGGTGTCACCTCATTATTAGGTAATTACCTCTTAAACAGCCTTGAAGAAAGTTAGAAACTCGCCATTTTACCTCATTTCTCTAACTTGCTAGTTAGAGCTCACACCTCCTAAGACTGTAAATAAATAAAATATAATAAACAGCAAAGACCAAAGTCAACTCTGCCTTTTCTGTGTCTTTCATCCTGACCTTAGCAAGGGAAAAAAGAAACCAAAACCATTACACTCCATCCCTGATGTCCTCCAGGCATTCCTCAGGGCCATCCGAGCTCACAACCGTTTTTCACCCAGAGATTCCAACCCCTGAGGTTCCTAAAGGAACAAACAGGGCAGTGCTGGCCCCCCACGCTCATCCCATCAGAAATGTTCACCCTGAGCGTTCCTCCAGCAGGATCCTCGCTGGCTGGAGCTGTTGGGTGCTGGGGGGCTCGTGCCAAATCCCGCCACCTGAGGATTTGGCTGCTGGACACGTCAGGCTGAGATTTGTGAGGAGCAGGAGCTGCGTGCCAGCGTGAAACGCCGGGCTGTGGTTCCACAGCGATGCCAATCTTCCAAGGGAAAGCAGCTCTCCCTCTCCAGCCCATTGTATTTCGCTAATTTCATTCCATTCTGGATGTCAAATCGCATTACGCATTCGCACCGACGGAGGATCTATTTCCTTTTTTTCTTTATTAATATTAAGACATTTATTTGTCATTTTTTAACGAAATTGAAAAGGAATCAAAACCTCATTTTCTGGAGAGGCAGAGTTGCTGGTGTGTGTGTGTGCCTCTGCAGCTGTCTCACTGTTTGTGGCTCGCCTCTCCCTCCAATTTTTTTTATTCCTTTTCCCAAAATTCAGCTCTGGCACCCAACTCCCCCAGCAGACCCCCCTGGGGTTTCATGCAGCCAAAGCCCCTCCTCCAGGGAGCACATCCCGGTTTGGAAGGACCAGCAGGGAGGGCAGCTGGGGTGCAAATGTTGCTCTCTGATGCAGGGTGGGATGAGATCTCTCATCCTGTGCTCAAAGGACTCTCACAATGAGGAATCACAGAGTCATGGAAGTGGGGAATGGTTTAGATTGAAAGGGATCATAACCCTCATTTTGTTCCAATCCTCCTGCCATGGGCAGGGACACTCTCAACTACCCCAGGGTGCTCCAAGCTCCATCCAAGCTGGCCTTGGACAATTCCAGGGATCCAGGGGCAGCCACAACTGCTCTGGGCACCCTGTGCCAGGGCCTACCCACCCTCATAACTAAGCCTTTCTTCTAAATATCCAGTCTAACCTATTCCCTTTTATCCTGGCCCTCCATCCCTTGTCCCCAGTCCCTCTCCACCTCTCCTGGAGCCCCTTTAGGCCCTGCCAGGGGCTCTGAGCTCTCCCTGGAGCCTTCTCCTCTCCAGGTGAGCACCCCCCGCTCTCCCAGCCTGGCTCCAGAGGGGATCCAGCCCTTGGAGCATCCTCTGAAGGCAGGGATAGGGAGCAGTGATTAGGAGAATGGATTCAGCTTGTCCCATGAAAATCCTCCTGCAGCTCTGCCCCAGGTGATTCCAGTGCCTTGTGCTGGTGCAACGACAAGATGAACATTCCACTTCTCATGAGGACATGAAACCATCGCATTTATTTTGCCATTTGCCCTCCTAGACTTTGCACTTGTGTCTGCCCAGAGGATGTTGGAAGGAAGCAATGTGAGCCTGGGAGCCCTTCCAGCCTCTGCAGTGCTGAGCTCCCCAATCCCATGGCTGGGAATTGTCCAGGGATTCAGTGGGCAGGGGCAGGAGTTGGACTGGGTGTTCATGGGATGCTGGGAGGCTCTGAGTTTGGAAAACCCCTGTCTGAAAGGGTCTGGGGTCCAGCCAGGCCCCAGTCACAGGGACTGAACCACACTCCTCACACTCACTGCCCCACAGGAGCCTGGGACAGTATGGAAAACCTCCCTCTGTCACCTTGGGGGGGAGCAGATGACCCCTCCAGCTGCTGTAAAATAATTTTAGTGATATTTCAGGGAGAGGATTATTATTTGACTGAGAAACTCTGGCATTTTATGGAAAACTCCATTTTCCTGTAAAAGCTGAAGATGGACAGCTGGAGGGATGGAGTGAGAAGTGGCAGTGGCCATTTGAAGTGCACAGGAGTGGTTTCCCTCCATCTTCCTGCCCAGTGCTTCATCCCTTTTTTCCCAAGCAAAATGGTCCCCAACAGCTCTGATTTTTTCCCTTTTCTTAAAAACATCATCAGTTTAGGGTTTTTTTTTTTTTGAAGGGTGTTAATTCCATGCCGTGGCTGGGAGAGCCCATGATGTTTTACAAGGTGCTGAGCTCCTCTCTCCACTTCCACCTCCAAGCTGGGTGCTTTGGGTTGTTTCCTTCCTGTTTCGATGATCTTTGGGGTGAGGTTCTTGGGAGAACCAAACAGCTTGGAAAAACTTTGCTCAGCTCCAGCTGCCGTGGATCTGAGCTGTGGCTTTGTCACTTATCCTCCAGCAGAAGTGTTGCTGGATTTAAGGAGCCAGGGCAGGAGTGAAGGGATGTTCATGCCCTGTCCGTGCACATTCCCACTGCACGGGGGCTGGGAAGGGCTTGGGTGAGTTTATGGAATTTTTGGCTAACGAAGCAGAGATCTGCATTGCAGTGATTGCAGGGAGGGGTGGAGATCCCAGCAGGGGCTCTGCAGGCAGTGCTGGAGCAGAGGCAGGAGCAGCTCGGGGACGTTTGCTGAGCTGTACTGAGAGGTCACAGTGTGCCACCTGGGCTGCCCCAGTGCCAGCACTGGCGGTTCTGCCGTGGTTGGTGTCACACTGGGCAGGTTTGGCCTCCTGCCAGCAGACAGGGCTGGTTGTGAGCTCCTCCATCCCACCCTGACCCAGAGATGCTCAGCTCACCCTGGTGTCACCCCGCAGGGCTG
>VZSR01001113.1:1911755-1934980 GCA_013398615.1 Brachypodius melanocephalos | reverse complement strand
CCAGGGAATGGGCACAGCCCCAGGGCTGCCAGAGCTCCAGGAATGTTTAAACAACGTTCTCAGGGACAGGCTGTGATTGTTGGGGTGTCAGTGCAGGGCCAGGATTTGAACTCAATGATCCTTGTGGATCCCTTCCAACTCAGAATTTCTCACGATTCTGTGATCCTACAATTTCTCTTTCTGTAGGAGACTCCAACACGCCACAGTTCACCTGAAGCACAATAAAAGATGGGATTTCTTGTAAAATCAAATGTTTTCTAGAAGAATATATTTTTTAAAAGACCCAAGAAAACAACCCTCCAATTCTTTTCCTGCTATATCAACATAACCTGATAGCAACCCATTGCTTTGATGAGGTCTGTATGTTTCCTTTCTGGTTTATGGTATCGTATGATTATAAAGTTGAAACAATAAAAGCGAATCAAAGCCCTTTGATAGCATGAAAACAAAACATTTGGGGTTTGGCTAAAATGAATTACATTGCTGGAGCTGCACTGAAGTGCTTGGGTTTTTAGGACTGCCTTGTGGTGCTTCTAAAAATAAAAAATGTTTACATTAAATTTAGGTGAATGTTAAAACAAACCATCATTTCAAAGAAGGAAAAAATCCTAATGCTGTGCTTTGAGAAGGCAGAGATAAAAACTTCCCAATTTTCCCACAGAAGAAGAGTATTTCCAATTAGAAGTGTTTCAAGCTGGTTGTCAACGATTTTGGGGCATTATCTGACTCTTCAGTTTTCAGAAAATGAGGTTTCTGATTGGAAGGAGCTCACCCATCTGTAGGAGAGTGTCCTATATAGAGGACTAATAATGTTGGCATGAATAATTCATTGATCTTTATTACATCGAAAGGTACGTGTGGAGTGTGATGCACACACAGCCTCATCAAAGAAAGGCAGATTCGGTTAAAAATAATCAGTTTGACTGTAGATTTTTAGAGTGTTTGATGGATTAACTCCAGCAAATCAACCTCCAAGCTCGACTTTTGTTTGTCTCTCTCCCTGATCTGTAGGGAGATTATTAATATCATGTAACATTCAGTTAATAGGTCAGATGTGAGACCTTATTACAGATGGGGGATAAATTGCCTCTCCGGTAGCACATCCCTGACCTTCACAGACTCCAGAGTTCAATATTCAGCCTTCATCCATCCAGCCTTAATTACTGTGTGCACGAGCATTAGCACCAGCACCAAAGGGCCAAGTTCACGCAGCCAGGACCCTGCTTTGCATCCTCTCCCTGCCTGGGAAGGACACGAGAAAAAGTCTTTGACAGGGTTAGACCCGGGATCTTCTTCGTGTCTAGATCGGCTTTTAGTTGTTTTCCACCCAAATGTTTGCTCTGGGTTCTGTGGAACTGAGGGACTGTGGTACTTTCTGCCTCATGAATAACCCTGAGAGCTTCACAAATATTCATCAGTTGATCTTGTTGCACCCAGATTTGGGGAGTGCCTTTGCAGGGTGTTTTCTCTCAGTGACTACACAAAACTGCAGGGGCAGGGCTGGTTCTCCCAAAATCCCACAGATCCCACGGTGAGGATTTGGTTTGTTCAGGGGAGGCATCACCATCTGCAGCTTTCTCCCGAGGGGCAGGTGCCAATCTCTTCTGTCTGGGACAGGGACAAGACCCAGGGCACGGCTGGAGCTGTGCTGGGGAGGTTTAGGTTGGATTTAGGGAAAGGTTCTTCCCCCAGAGGGTGCTGGCACTGCCCAGGCTCCCCAGGGAATGGGCACAGCCCCAGAGCTCCAGGAGTGTTTGGATAACACTCCAGGAATGCCCAGGGTGGGATTTTTGGGGTGTCTGTGGAGGGACAGGAGTTCCTGAGCCGGGACAGACCCACCAGGATCGTGGTGATGCTCTGATCCTGTGATTTGCACAGGAGGGCTGTTGGGCTTTTTCTCCTCTTAGGAGCAGCCAGAATGATTTGTGGTGCTGTCTCTGACAGAGGATGGATGAGACCAGGGGTGGTTGTAAGGAGAGAAATGTGGGTTCAGAGATGGATTTGGGGATCCAACCTGCCCCATCCCTGGTCCTGCTGCATGAACAAAGGGTGCTTGGCAGGTGGCTCCCAAGGAAAAACTCAGCAGAGTCCTCAAAGAGAACTCCCCTGGAAATGCATCTTTTCAGTTTTACTCAATTCTACTCATTTCACCGAGGGAAAGTCGATGGCCTTCATTACGAGTCAGAGCAGGTGACATAATTCTCCTTCTGTGCTTTCAAATCTATGAACACACCAACTTAATATTAGCAACACAGATACAAATAGCATTTTAACGCAGTATTTATCACCGCGCCTTCTCGGGAGAAAATCTATCAAAGCTTTAAATCTAAAACTCTCCCATTCTTCTCGAGCAACAAGATCAATTCATTAATATTTGGAAAGCTCTCAGGGTTATTAATCATCTGTTATTATTTTATTTATGTACCTCTTAGTAAGAAAAAGTGGACGAACCAAGGCTAGTCTCACTGATTGCAGCTTTTAACTCGGGGGAATGCGACGGGAGAAGGATGGGAACAATTTTATTGGGGGAAAAAAACCCAACCTTTGTGCTTGCAAATTTGCATGGCAGAGGTAATAAAAGATGCAGCAAGTCATCTAAAGGCTGAGAAAGGTAGCAGGTTAATTGTCTTATCATTACGAATTCGCTTTGTATCCGTGGCCTTAGCAGAGATCATGATGAGTTTATTTAGTATTCAGGGGGCCATGGTGGCACCTTCCTTCCATCAGGGTGGGCTGTAGCTGTGTTGCCCCAGGGTGGCTGTTTGGGAGCTGGTCTGAGCCCAGGCTGGAGTGGATGGAGCAGAGGAGTTATTAAAGCGTGCCACAGATCAGCCAGGCAGAGAGGTCAACCCCCTTAAATGAGTTTAGCTCCTTCCCTGGGTCTATCTCAGATGAGTACCCACAGCTCGAAAATAAGTTTGTAATTGACTGATGCAGACAGATGAGTTTGGGAAGAGGTGATTGATGTCAGCAATATATCTGAACGCAATCAGCCTGGCCCAGAATACAAATCTGACAGCTTTTGGCAGCTCCCAGCTGCTGCTCAAACACACTTTGGGGATGTAGATTGTGCCACTGGTGTCCAGTCCCAACCATTGCCTTGGGCTTCTGCTTTCTCCTGCCTCGGAAGCAGCGAGGGAGCCGGAGTTGCCAAGCCTGTGGTGTTTTATTTGTGTCGAGCTGTGATTTCACTCTTCAGCTCTTGATGCCTCCGAGTGTTTCAGCACGCACTTACATTTCAGCCCACGAGTAGTCAGGCTGATCTTGGCATAATCTGCCTCAAAACATCAGGAGCAGGTGAGGACTGTGCTAACCCAGCCCAGAGGCGGGACTGGGAAGTTAAAGGGAGGTGAAGCTGGTGCTGGAAGGGTGAAAGCACTGCACACTCAAGAGGTTTACACAGATTTGTGCAGGAGAGCGGCTTTCCACACCCTCTGTCCTGGGCAGCCTTTTGCTGAGCCATGTGTTTAAATGGCAGAGACAAATTCCAGGGTCGCCACCGAGGTCCTTTCTGGTAGCAGGACATGGGACTGTGTCTCAGTACCTGGAGCTGCATCCACCCTGTGGTGGCAGAGCCTCTGGTCCTCAGGGGCTGCCACCCTCACCAGGTCACCAGGCTTGGGAAAAGAAAGCTCTGGGAAATCAAGGTGGGGCAATAAAAGCAAAGCTTTGCTCCCTGGTGGATAGAAAGGGGCGAATGGCAATGGTAGGGTGGATAAACAGGAAAATCCACATTTCACCACTTTTGGTGCAGAGACATCTCAGACAAAATCATTTCAGTTGCTTTGTTGCAAGACCAGAATTAAGTGCTGGTGATTCTTCACCCTGAAGAGCAGTGTTAGGAGCTTTTTCCCTGGATATTTTCTGGGGAAAATGGTGTGCTCTAGGTGAGTGTCAGTGTTTGAAGATCCCTGCCATTCCTTGCTTTATGAGCTCGGAGCCTGGGATGCATATGGGGAAGGTCAGGGCTCCAGCCTGGCTATCCTCCCTTGGATAAAGCAGCAAAGGGCACCACGCAGCCACATGAGGAGCTGTGGGGATGCCACAGACTGTGTGACACTTCCCTGGAGTTTGTGTTGTTTGGAAACCCCTTGGCTCCCCTGTGCTGCCCTGCCAAAGAGCCGCTGGAGCAGCAGAAGGCAGGGAGGGCCAGGCAGGGATCACTGGGGAGGATCCAGGAATGGGGGGATGGAGCTTCCTCCCTTCCCCAGCCTGTTGCAGCTCTCCTCTCCCAAGTGCCTGGCTGATGTTCCCAAGCCATGAGCAGTGTCCCTGTGAGCCGTGTCTGTCTGTCCCCACCCTCAAACCCTGTGGTTGTGGCTCCATTGAGGTAAAAGCCTCGCTGAGCAGCAGCATTGGCATGGGCAGGAGTTGCTTTATTCCTTCACCAGCTCCTTCATCGCCAGCCTTGGCTGACACAGGGCCTTTGATTCGTGTGTGGGGTGATGTCTGTGTCACTGTTGTCCCATCTCTCCTCCCTCTGGGTGTCCTGCCTCCAGGCTGGGGTTGGGATGACCCTGGGACCACAGGCACGAGCTGTCAGGCATCGTTAGGGCTGTCCCAGAGTTGCACTCTTCCAACAGCGATGGAACACATCACCCAGCTGCCTTTCCAAGGAATAATCACCCATCCAGCTGCCAGCAGTATTTTCCTTCTCCTACCCTCTTGCTGCTCCCCAGGATGGGTCCCTCCTGCCTGTCCTGCCCTCTCCCAGCTCCCTCATGCTCTGCAGTGTTTGCCATCTCCTTCCATCTCTGCATCTCTTTAACTCTTCGTCCTTTTGCCTCGTCTTCCTCGCTGGCAGGATATGAAAAAGCCACAGAAATCGAATTCCATTTAAAAGCATCCACCAAGAGAGGATTTTTTTTTAATCCTCCTTCCCCTTCTCTCCTCCTTAAAATGAAGTTTCTTGCACTGCTCATTAGGTGATAAGTGAATACAGAAAAACCTTTGAGCGAAGGTAATTCCTGGCGTGTGGAAGAGGGCTCTGGTGCTGGCTCCACATTTATGAATGCAAACGAGTCCAGGCGTCCTGTGGGGATGCTTTGTCAGTCCTTTTATCTCTAAAACCAAAGTTCAAACTGACTTCCTGAGTCAAGAGCCATAAAATTATTCTGCTGAAAGAATTCTCAAATGCCATCGGTGGAGGGGGGAGACCTTCATTTCCCAGCCTCTGAACTGGCCCGTGCATGTGCAGGGGAAAATGGAAGAGCCCTTCATTATCAGGGTGCTATTCAGCCCTGTGCTGCTCTCCTACAATTGAAGGAATATATTATGCTCCAACAGGGAAGGTCCAAATGGAAATTCATAATAATAATAACTAATAATAATAATAATAACTCAATGTGCTTCAGTCGCCCATTTAATTCCCCAGACCTCAAAGTGCTTTTGAGACAATTAACCAGGACCCACAGAAATCCTCATCAAGCCAGGGTGTCGTTATCACAGCGTTTGCCTTTATCCCAGATCAGAGGAGCTGTAATCTGAGGGGTGTCCCTCAAGTTGGTGCTTCATCTGAGCACCATCAGCACCCCAAATCCGTGGAGGGTGGGAACATGGATAACTCTTAATAAATCATTCTGTTGGTGCAAATAGGTTGGAATGCTGCCCAGGTGCCCGGCCAGGCTGGTCTGGGGGATTTGGGGGAGTGTTCCCAGGATGTGCCATTAGAGAGCTGCAGATCTGTAGGATGGGGCACTCGTATGTGACTTTGGAGCAATTAATCTCTGCATCACCATTCCTGTGCACAGGGATGAGTTTCTTTGGGGTGCAAAGCCCCCCAAAATCAGTCAGAGCTGCTGCATCAGAGGTAAACCCTTCATACAGGCGCATTTCAGCTGGGGTGGTGTAAAAACACGTGTGGAAACATGCCAGAAGCTGGATAGACAAAGCAGAGGAGCACAGGGCAGGAAATGACAGCTGAGAAGGAGAAATACAACTGGTGTGACTGCCAGCACATCTGTCCCAGTTACCTGTCACAAGCCACTCAGCCCAATACTGCCAGCATTCCAGAGGTGTGGACTGCACTGTGGCACCACTTAACAGAACAGTTTACAGGCAGTTTGCTGGATTTTTTTTTTTTCCCTTTTTGGTGGATTTTAAATTTCATGTCTCTTTTAGTAGCTTTTCCCATAGAGATAAACTGCTGCAGTGGGTTGGGGACCAGAACAGCTTCTGATGCCTCTTTAGCTGAGCATCAGAGTGGCAAAGACATCTTTTCCCACCCAGTTGCGATCTAAATCCCACTGGTGCCAGCACAGTTCTCAAGCAGCTCCTGAGCACAGATCACCTGGAGCAGATGGAAACTCTCCAGGCACTGAAAGGAGAGCTCAGGCTCTGTTTTCTCTTTTTGTGGATGTTTTACTGCCAAGCAGGATGCAGCCAGGGAAGGAGCTTGGGCTCTCCAAGGCAATGCTGAGGGCTCTGTTGCTTTCACAGCCAGGGTTGAGCAATACTGGAGGATGCTCCTGTTCCTTCCACCACCTCCCAGCACTGCCTAAAGGTGCAGGACCCTATTTAATTAAGTAATGAGAATCAAATGTGATAGCTACAAGCACCAGCTAATTAAAAGGAGGGGAATTGCAAATGAGAAGTGCCGTGAATTCACTGAAAATCAATCAAATTAGAGCGTCTCATCATCCCCTCAAATGGGCCTGATCTTCTCCCTCTTTCTCGCTGCTTTACCCTTTGTACCTGCATATTTTGGTCAGTGTTGGGTGCTGCAGAGCCACATTGTGGGGAAAGGCAGCGTTTGGGGCTCCAAAGGGACGTGGCCACCCCAGTGCTTTGATCCTGTCTGGCTCCATGTCTCCTTCCCTCTCTGCAGGTGCTGCCTGACTCCTGGCAGGGCCCTCCTGCCTTTAAATCCTCACCGAGGAGCACAACGGCAGCACCACCAGAAGAGGAGGAAAAAAAAAAAGAAAACCCTTTTAATCAAAGAGAATATTAAAGCTGAGCTTTTTGTACAGCAACGGGCCTCAGATGGAGAAATCCCCTCCATGGGCATTGGGAAGAGCCAGGGAGAGGGAAAGAGATAAAAAGGCATCAGAGTTTTAATTAAAAAGCTGCATCCTGCCTTCGTTTGCAGCTTGTTTCTGGATCCCTTCATTAGGCTTTACCCTTTAAAGGCTCCTTATCAAAGTCGTATGAGTTCCACTGACCTGGGATGTGCGTTTGCTGGGAAAAGCCCTTTTTGTCTGTGGGTTGGGTTGCTGATGGGGTACAGAGGGGCCAGCAGCAGAGGGGAGGAGCAGAAATTGTTGTCTCAGGGGTTTTCTTCCATTGGTCTCGCTGCCAGGCTGGCTAATGGCCAGCTCCAGCCAGGCCATCTCCGTGTGGGGCTGCTCGTGACCCTGCACGAGGCACAAAGGAGAAACCAGCTGGGTGATCCTTAAATCCAGGAGTGTTGGAAAGAGCTCGTTTGGCTGCTGGAGGCTCGGGAGGGCCTGTTAGGACCTGCAGCTCCCACCACACCTTGTCTGACCCAGCAGGAATATCTCCAGAGGAACTTTAGGTCTGCAGAGTTTTTGCTGAGCACCTTGCCATGAGTATCCCTGTCCTGCTCCTGGAATTGAAGGGAGTTCCATGCCTGATCCCTGCAAGCTGCATCAGAGTGGGGTTTGGCCAGTGCCATGGTCCCCAAACCCTCCTCTTGTCCAAAGTGCCACAGGACCTTTCACAGCCACTGGTCTTTGCCTTATTTTCAATTAAAGCACTAATGATCCCTTCCAAATTGGGCTGCTGAAGAACGCTGTCCTCACCCCAAGGAGACCAGATGCTCTTTAGCATCCAGAATTAAAAGAGAGCCTATAAAGTGTGTAAAGAATCCCTTATAAAATCCCTCCTTTCCTGTATATCCCCCTTGCTGGTGCTTTTCCAGGCCCCTGGCTGTGGCACTGGGCTGGGAAGGGGATGAGGCTGCTCGAGCCAGGTCACAGCCAGGCTGTGTCCGAGCCTGGTGGGCAGCAGTGTTAAATGTTTAATCCTGGGAAGAGCTGAGGGGCTGGGACACCTGGGCCTGGCACTCACCTGTGCCAAGCTGTCTTGCCTGATCATCAGCAGGGCAGCAGCAGCCAGGGTGCACAGGTTCAGTCCCTGCATGTGTCAAGTCCCTTTTCCTTTCATGCATGACGCTGAGGGCTGAAAACTCGCAGCATTCAACGTGGCGAGTGACCTTGAGTAGGATTGTCCATCCTGGAGACGCTTTCTCCACCCCTTGTGCAGGGTCACTGGGGAGCCTGAGCTCATTTCTGTTTCCAAGGCATGAATTCCTGCTGGATGCTGCTTCTGTCCTCTTACAAGATGAGGATAAGATGGCAAAACTCGCTTCCCTCTTTGTACCCAGCCCTCAGACAAAAAGCCCAGCCTGCCACCAGGGTCAAAGCCACCATCACCTTACAATCCTGAATTTGGGACCTTTTCCCCCTAAATAAAGCCTTCACTACAATGAATTGCCACCTAGCCAGGTGGCCCCGGTCCCTGGGCTGGGTCCCAGTGACAGCTGCTGGGAGCGTGCTCCGCAGCCAACTGCTGGACCTGACAGGATGGGTTAATTGGGATGTGATGTTCCTCGATGTGACACTCCTAAAGCACAGCAGAGCTGGCACTGTCACTCACGGTGGGGAGCAGGGGCTGTAATGCCACCTTTAATTAAAGGGAGCAGCGCTGACAGCCAGGGGGCCGTGCCAGCACAGGGACCCTGCTCACTCCAGAGAGGGCCTGGCGTGCTCAGGGTCTGTGGCTGTTGTCCTGTTGTCCCCAGCTGGTCCAGAGGGTCCCTCGCTGCCTGGGAGCAAACTCAGGCAGCAGTTTCTGCTTTCTGTCTTTCCTGAAGGGAGGGCAAAGCCAGGGCACCAGCTGGCAGGGGACTGTGCCATCACTCAGATGAGGGGACCTCAGTTAGGTCCAGGG
The DNA here is from genome assembly GCA_013398615.1 of Brachypodius melanocephalos. Lineage (NCBI taxonomy): Eukaryota > Metazoa > Chordata > Aves > Passeriformes > Pycnonotidae > Brachypodius > Brachypodius melanocephalos. The sequence goes on along the minus strand of VZSR01001113.1, from coordinate 1,926,070 downwards.
TCTGTTGAGGTGGGAGGGTTTGACTGAAACCCACTCTCATGCTCTGCCTTCACACAGGCAGTGGTTCTGGCTGTCCTTGGATCCTCTCCCTTGTGCTGAGGTGGAGCCTGGCTGACCTGGAAGTGCCCAGGAAGAAAACCTGGGCTGCAGCTCCAGCAATGCATCCACCCACAGTTCCTGCCCTGTTCCTCTCTGGCTGTGCAGGGTGACCCCAGTGTCCCCTTGGGATGTTGGGGTCACATCCCCCAAGGCAGGGAGGATGCCAGGAACCCAAGCCATGGGTGGGGGGTGAGACCTTGCAAAGGCCACTGTGTTTTGTGTCTTTGGGGTGGGTCACCTCATTACTCCTCGTTACCTCATCAAGATTAATGGGACCAGAAAAGCTCCAAGAGTGACTGAAGTAATACCTGCACCAGCTGATCTTTGGGGAAAGCCATTGTCTAAGCCCTGGACTTGGGCCACCTCTTCCAGATTTCAAGCCAGATTGTTTCTGATTTTACACCACGAGTCTCTTTTTACCCTTTGCTCACCCACACCCACATAAACCAGGGAAGGATCTGGCTCCTCCTTGGTGCAGCCCTGATACTCTGGGCCTGGTCCCGATGCAATCTCTGTCTCCATGGCTCCTGGCAGTGCTGAGCTGCTGGATCAATGGAAGTTATTTCCCAGTAGCTCTGCACTATGCACACGGGCCCTGTTAGGCAGGTGAATGGTGCAGCTCGCACGCTGTCGTTGCTCTGTAATTGTCATTGCTCTACGAGGAGCTCTGGATGTATCTCGAGTGGAAATAATAACCCCAGTTTTATGGCAATGTGGAGATATATTCCCAGCCTGACTCCACACAAGGGCAGAGCCACCTCCCCCACGCACCAGTTGTGATTGCTCTCCCCAGCTCCAAGGGAGCTTTTCTTGAGCAAATGGCACAAATTCCCATTTCCGTACAACGGGCCTCAGGGAAAAGGCAAAAGGTTTTCAGAGTCGTCAGTGAAGCCTCTGCAGGAGGATTCTCTCCAAGGTGCACCCTTGCCTTGTCTTCCTGTGTCTGGTGTTGGCTCTCCAGAGCCACGAGGCCCCTGGGAGGTGTACTCAGCTCTCAGATGATAATCCATGTTTATATGGAAGCAAAGACTCCAGAAGAGACCAGTGCCATGATGGGGTCAGGATCTGTGCGTACCCACAGGAAGACACAGGCTCTGTCTCATGGAGTTAATGATCCTCGTGGAAAACACCGCCTCAGGCAGTTTGGAGATGCTTTCCCAGTGTGATCAGTGGTTAAACCGTGTGTTGGAGCCACATTTGGAAGCTCCAAGGGGAGGTTTGTCCTTGAGAGCCTGTCCCATCCTTCTCACTGAACCCTTGGCTCAATCCATCTTGGCTCAGTGCCCCACCCTGGGTGCCACAGGCATCCCTGGGCTCCACTGTCCCATTGTTGGCCTGGGATTGCCCTGATTGCTTGGATTCCTTCCAAAAATACAAGAGGATGTTTGTTGCTTTGGACCTGATGTGTCCTTTCTGTATTTTCCCCCTTGAGCTGCTTCCACCTTCTGGTGCTCCCATCAGCTACTGGAGTATTTCGGCTCCGTATTCCATTTTGGAGTACACCTGGCTCTGTGCCACCTCTCTCCTCCATCCTCCTCCTCACCTTGTCCTGTGCCCCACCACGGTGTCGTTCACACCCCACAAACATCACCATTCCCTCCTCTCAATTCCACAATTCATGGATGAACTTCCATCAGCCAAAATGAGGATGGCGGTTGCTTGGATTTCTTTCTTCCATTGCCAATGGATTGAAAATTAAAAAATAAAGGACCCTTGTGTTCTGGGATGGGAAATAAAATGTTGGGGGAAGAGAGAAAAAAAGTATTTCTCAACATAATGAAAACACAAATGGACAAGATAATTATCTTCATAAGGGCTTGGATCCATGACAATACATCTCATTTTATAAAGCCCATTAGAGCTGGAATTTTATGCAAAACGCTAAAAGAAATCTAAAAATATAAAGCAATAGAGGCAAAGCAATGGGGATTATTAAAGGGGGAGGAGTGTTATATTGGAAGCAATAAACCCTGGAAGAACCGGGAAAACAATGTTCTAGTAAAACTGTAATAAATGACTGGGGTTTAATCACTTGGTAAATAACTGAGATATTTCTGCAGGTTTTACACTGTCACAAAAAAAAAAAAAAATAATAATAATCCCAACCCCTTGTACATTAAGGATTCAGCCAAGATGTTTTTTCTGGAGACAGAATCAGGGAAGAGTGTCATTTCAGCAATTCACTTTTTTAAATAATAGTGTATTATTTTCTGCATGGATCCACTTTTCCAACCTCTCCCTTGCTTTTAAGAGATCATTTACCATTAGCTGGGTTTTTCTCCTGTTCCCCACTCAGCGTACTCTTGAGTCTTTGAACACACAAAATTATATTATTCCAAGCAATCTTCCCCACCACAGCAAAAAGCAAACACTTTAGGAAACTCCTGGAGGGTCTCATTTTTAATAATGATCTTTCCTGTGCTTGGACCCTAATTGAAGATATTATATGGGTGTTTTAGGAAATAGAAGCACATTTTGTATGGCTTTTTCTTTACCTATTAAATAGCTGGAGTCTAAAGAGTCCCCGTTCTTCCACCCCCCAAGTTATGGTGCGTTATATTAAAATGAAAATACTTTCATTTAATATCCTTTCCTTTTTTTTTTTTTTTTTTTTTTTTTGCAACCACCCCCATGCAGCTGAATGAAACCCAGGCCTCAGTTTAATTTTTAAGGAGGTGGGGGAGGAGGTGCCCAAATGCTGAGCTTGCCCCATCCTCAGTACCAGCCCAGCTGGTGCCAGTCCTGAGCAGAAGCTGTCTGTCCAGAGGCTGCAGGGGCAGCTGGTGGAGTCACCACCCAAACAGAATGGTGACAGAGGTGGGGATGTGGTTCAGTGCCCTCTGTTTGGTCAGAGGTTACTCTTGATCTTGGAGGTGTTCTCCAGCTTTGTTAATTCTGTGACTCCAAACTCCTCACTCGTGAGCTCGTGGGGTGACCCCTTCCCTGGCAGAGGGGGCATCACCCTGAGGCACCAGGGGTACATGGGCTTGGGGCTTTTGAAAATCTCACATCCCTTCCAGCAGGACCGATGCCTTTAGGGGCTAAACCTTCGTGCTGGAGTCTTTAAATCCCCTCAAGGCTTTGCCAGGAGAGCTGGGATCAAAGCCCCACCACCACACTCCCTAAGGAATCTCTTAATTCAGGAAAACTGTGATGGAGCACCATGGTGAGACTGAGGGTGCTGTTCATCGAGAAACCAGCCCCTGGTTCACCCCTCTGGCTGCTCCAGTGTCACTCAGAGAGCTGATCCCTGTGCTGTGCATGGGTTTAATCCTTCTGGAGCCTTCAGCATGCCCAGGACATGCCCACCAACTCCACCAGCACGAATGGGAGCTGTAATGGGGGCACCCATGCAGTGGAGGATGGTAAATCAGCCAGGAGATCACCCTGAGTCCCACTGTAGAGCAAACAGGGGGATTCCTTCATGGAATCATGGAATCTCCTGAGCTGGGAGAGATCCACAGGCATCATCGAGCCCAACTTCTGGCCTGGAACAGGACAACACCCCAAAAATGACATTTGGTGTCATGTTTGATGTAAAGCAAGCAGCTTTTTGCTGCAGACATCCCTTTTGGTTTATTTTGAAGCTACACAAACCCAACCGTGCCAGGGCTCTGCCCAGCTCACAGCAGGGGGAGGCTGAATTTAAGACCCAACATATGTGTGCAGCAGACCCAGCTCTGATGTGGCCCCTGGGAAATTTGTGTCAGGCTAAAGTGGGATTACAGAATCTCTGAGCGTCTCCACACCTCGATTCCCCCTCCTGCTCAGCCCTTGCTGCTTGGGCGGTTTGGGGACAGGCTCTCCTCTGTCCTGCCCCAGAACTGCTCCAGCAGAGAATGTCCACTCTCCAAAGAGAGCTGGCACACATTTGATGTGGAGATTGTGCTGTTAAAAAGAGCTTGCTTGCCTGGAAATGGCACAATAAAGGGAGATTTACCAATGCCAGGCCTTGTGGTTTTGGCATCCTCCTTAAATATTCATCCTGCTGCAGGCAGCTGTCAATCCTGCTGGGTGCTGGGACCCAGGGTGGCCTTGGAGGTGGCAGCAGGGACTCTCTGGGCTTCTCCCTGTGGCCCCAGCTTGTGCCACATCTGTAAAACGAGGCATTTGCACTGCTGTGCCCACCTGTCCCAAGGGTCACACCTACAGGACGGGGTCGGGCTGCATCTTCCCATCAGTGGATCCTCCTTTCCCCATCAGGAAAAGCCCCATCACCCAGTTTGTGCCGATGTCTGAAAACCCCTGCAGCTGTGTAAATAAGAGGGATAAGCAGCATCTTTAAAAGTTCTGGTCTCATGCAGTTGCAGAGGGAAGGCTTTAAAATACAACCCCTTAAAAGCTGCAGGCTCAGAAGGGAAATAGAAAGAAACCACTAAAATTTACTTTTTTTATAAATGCTTGTGATTTCCTTCTTTTTTTTTAAGCCGGTCCCATGAGGTGGGGCCATAAATCATGGCTTTATTTGAATGCTTGGGCTGGGAAATGCAGCTCAGAGAGCAATGGATGCTCTGAGGTTTTAAAACCCCTTCAAATGGACTTCTCATCTAACACAGAGCTGCTCCTGGAGCCCAGCTCCCACTGCCTGAATTCCCAGTTTCCTTATTTCTCCAAGCAGCTCGACCCTCTCAGTGCCAGCCCTCCCATTTCCAGCAGCAGGACATGCTGTTTCCTGCACGGATCTTAGCAAAAAAAAGGGTCTCTGCCCTAAGTAAAAAATTACTCTTAAAAATAAAATCTGAAATCTATTTCTATTAAAAAAATAAAATCTGAATATATTTCTATTAAAAAAAAAAAATTGAACATCAAACCTTCTAGGTTTATTCCCCAGCTGGCTGGCAAGGGAAATAAATATATAAAGGCCTAAATTAAAATTCCAGGGAAGCCATCCAAAATAAATATGCAATATTTTCCTGCAAAGGACCATAATATTATTTTTATTTTTTCGCTCCCAATATGATCAGACTACTTTACATTTTAATAAATGCAGAGTTTCGAAGAGAAAATAGTTTTGCTTTGATATGGCAATGATTATTTGATCAAATAAACTATTAGAAGTTTTTTTGTGACTGCATTATGGGGGGAAAATGTTGGCTTCTTTGCAGGATCTGTCTACCTAATAGGCAATGATTGCAAACAAAATAGTTATATGCTGGAACAAATGGGGAAAAATTAAGGTTATCTGGCATGGAACAGCAGAAAAAATCCTGGAAGATAACAATAAGGGAGTAATGTATAGATGAGTGTTGGGGAGATAATTGCATTTCAATTGGCTGATGGCAGAGCAGGCTGAAATATTAAGACAATGTGTCCCCTCACTGCCACCACAAAACCATCCCTCACCACCTCCTGCTGGCCTCTCCTCCTCCAAAGCCGCTGGAATTCCTGGTGAGCTCTCCTGATGGCAGAGGTTTCATCTCCATCCCGCATTGCCCCGTGTGGTCCCACCCTCTGCCGAGAGTTTGGGGTGGTTTGAGGGGTTTGTGTCACCCTCGAGCTCTGGGGCTCCCAGGGGTGCTGAGCCAGGGCGTGCCTCGATGTCTCTGGGCAGGCAGGGGAGGTGAGACAGGATCCAAACCCCTGGAGCCTCCCTTGGAGGGGTCTTGGCTGAGCTTTGGCCATGCTGAGGGGTCTGGGCAGATGCAGGTTCTGCAGGAATATTGTGTGTGATGGATCTGCTGCTTTGGTGAGGAGTGGAAGGATGAGAACCATTGTGCCACTGGCTCTTGGTGTGCTTTGCTGAAGTGTCCCCAGCTCTTGTGAGCAGCTGAGGAACTTGCTGGGCTTGCAGCCCCTCGAGGACAGCCAGAGAGGGGGGAGTGCTTGGGATGGAGCCCCAAAATAATTGATATCACATGCACTGGCATGTGGAGAAGCAATCACAGATCATGGAATATCCTGAGCTGGAAGGGTCCCACAGGGATCATCCAGTCCTGCCCAGACATCCCAACAATCCCACCCTGGGCATCCCTGGAGCGCTGTCCAAGCTCTCCTGGAGCTCTGGGGCTGTGCCATTCCCTGGGGAGCCTGGGCAGTGCCCAGGTCTGGGAAGATCCAACGAGCATCTGACAGCCCAGCAGGTCAGGGGGTCACCCCGGGTGGGCTGTAGAGCTGTCCCCCCTCACCCCATGGAAATCATTGGGGGTCCCTGGGTTTATTTCCATTGCTTGATCTCCCTGACCACGTCCTGGAAGCCCGAGGGCTTTCCTTTGTTGCCACCCCTGTGTGTGCAGCGGGCTCGGGGGAGCATCACAAGCACCAGGGACAGCCCAGTGCTGCCGGTTTTCTCCTGCTCTCTGTGTGTGTGTGTGGAAATCGAGGCTCCTTCTAGGCAGGAACAGCAGCAAAAGCCACCAAGCAGCTGCCTGGGCTCCTTCTCCTCAGCAGGCAGAGGTGCAAAGAGCTGCATGAAGAGAGAAGCAGGGACAGCGTTGTGTTTAATGAACCCACCCGAGGGCTGATAGCCACAAGGCAGTGGGAGGACGTGCCCAAAATTTAGGGGGAAGGAGAGATAATTCCTGTGTGTTTTTAAAGTTCTGATTTCCTGCCTTTTTGCTGGTGCTGGATGAAAATACCTCACATGGCACTGTGTGTTTGATGACACGGATTTTAGACTCTCCCCAGCAAACCTGGAGCATCCTCATGCACTTTGCTACCAGGCTGAGATTTATCCCACCTAAATTTCGCTGCCCATCTGTCACGGGCAGGACGCATCGCCTGGCAGAGCTACTGATCTGTCTGTGCTGAGGAGAAACAGCCTGCTCAAACCCACGAGACAAAAACCTATTCAGCACCTGGAATTCCAGGGAGCAAAGCACATCCCTGGAATAGCTATTCTGCCACCGGTGCTCATCTTCCCCCCGTCCATCCCCCTCTCACACGAACAGCCTTTTCCGGCACGGCGCAGAGCAATTCTCGCTTTCCCTTTGCAGTCTGCCTGCCATAATCCACTTAGAATTTGCAGCTTTTTTTTTTTTTTCTCCCCCTCTTTGTAAGCCTGCCTTTAAACTCTTGATGTAGCGCTTTTCCCATCTGTTTCTGCCTGTGCATCTTTCCTGTGCGCTGCCTAATGACTTGCTCTCGCTAGGAAGAGGCTGTATATTAATATTATCATTATAATTCTCCTTTCCACCGCTTCAGATCTTGCGAGGAATGTAATTGCTAAAGCAGATTTTAAGTTACATCATGATAACCGAGCGAGTTACGGGGGAGGTTAGACTATCACTTTGCTCAGTAGTTTCAATTTCCCTTCGGTGCCGCTTTCTGAAGGACCCCGATGGCACAGCGCAGGCAGATCCTGCATGAGTGGATTCATTATTAATATTGTTGTTAACTGGCATTATTAAGTTGGAGCCTGGCAGCCCCAATTACGGGCTGAGAGCCTTTTGTGCTGGGGGGCCTGTTTCCCATAGAACTCCTCTTCCATCAGCTGCAGGTCCCTTATCATCGGCTAATTCTGAATTTCTCTCTTGCTTCAGCCCACGTGTTCCCGGGGGAGTATTTTCCTCTGCTTCTTGCCCTGTCCCCAGAGGACCAGAGGATGACGTTCCTGTGTCGATAATGTGCCTTGAGATGTTTATTCCACTCCACTGAGTGGAGTTAAGAGTCTCTGTGGGTTTTACACCTGCCTAAAATTAATCTTCATTGTGCGTAGGGTGAGGTAAGCGAGGAAAGTGGCTTTGCTTTCACCCTCAGAGCAGTTGGAAGTTAATGGGACATGAACGAGGCAGCACCCCCAGTGCAGGGCTTTCCCCCATGCCAGCCTTTGGTGCCTCTCCAGTGCCAGCTGTGTCCAACAGCCCCAGCAGGGCTCCCATCCTCCCAGTGGGAAAACACACCAGGAACACAGGCAGCCACACTGCGGTGGGCTTGGTGACGACTCTGCAGGGATCCATCCGGAAATGGATGAGGGGAAGGATGCTCTCCTGTGCCCATCTCCCGGTTTAGCTGCAGGCTGCAGTGGCACTAACAAACTTCCCATGCTGGAAAACCCTGGTTTGGGTGGATTAATGGCTCAAGCCTTCACTGTTCTTACTAAGTGGAACAGACTATTTTCATTAAGAGACACTGCCATTATTAAGGCCGGTTAAATGTCTCCTGGAGATGGCGTGCCCAGCGTGAGCCCGGTACAGCGTGTCCTCCAGTTTGGCTGGGACATCCAAAATCCATCCATCAGCCCTCGACTCATTTCTGTCCCTTATCCCTCAGCTGCTGAGTTTCATTTGGCCAGTCCTCCTCTCTCTCTCCTCTAATCCAGTTCCAGGGACTCAGGTGGATTGAGAACTGGGGACTCAGAGACTTTCATTATTCACATTGTGTGCACCTGAAAATCGCGCTGCCTGCTGGCTTCCAAATTGAGTACATTAAACACAATGCATTAAACTGCCGAAATATGGAAATACCCAGGGAGGCCCTCAGATTTAAGGCACTCCCAGCCGAGTCCCAGTTTCCCAGAGTCGTGAGTTCCGTCAGCAGCGGTTGGTGCAAAGCCAGGCAGGAGCAGGGGGATGTGGCTGCAGCGGGGGGAAGGACAGGAGCCAGATGGGGTCCTGGGCAAAGAGGAGATGCTGTTGGGATCTTGGCAAGGAGGAAGAGTCAGGCTGGATTAAAATGCAGCAAAACCCAGCCTTCATCCCCTGCCTGGCCCTGTATTCTGTCAGCTTCTGTGTAGAGCCTCGCCTGTGATGCTGGAGGTGGCTGAGGGGGTCTGAAGGGTTCGAAGTCCCTGTGGTCAGGCTGGGCTGGACATGCAAAAGACCCATTTTTCCTGCCCGTTGTGCATGAGCACCACATTCATTTCATAAGTGAGAGGTGGAGCTCATTGCTCTGCACTCAGCAAGGATTGCCCAGCTGGGGCGAGCTCAGGGGGTGCCAAACTTCATTTCAGCCCCTCTCGGGGCCTCTGGAAGGGCTTCCTCATCACTGACCAACTGAATGTCAACAGTGTGAGGTTGTTCCTGGTTTTCAGTTGGGGAAAGTGAGGCAGAGCAAGGAAAACAGCTTCTTGTCCAAGCTCAAGAGCCTCTGTAGCAGAGCATGGAGCAAAACCCAGGTGCCTTGTGTTCCCCGTATGGAAATCAGGTTGGGTTTTATATCCAGCACTTGCCTGCCCCAGTTATCTCAGCACTGATCCCTCTGTTACTTTATTGACAAGCTCCTGTCTCCCTGAAACACAAATTTCTCCCTTAAAGATGGCAAAACCAAAGCAGGAGCGCTGCCATTCAGGCAGGGTGCTCGAGCTGCCTTTGGATTTATGTCTCCCATTCCACACTCGTTTGTGATGGATCTCTCAGTGCTTCAGGAGCTTCACAGATGGATGTCACAGCTACCACGTGCACAGACCCACACCTTTGGAAAGGTTTCCCCTGTGTTTCTCATGTGATACAACAGTGCAGCCAAACAGGCCAGGAGATGAGCACAGTGAGAATATCGAGTTTCAACTGGGAGTCTAATTAACCAGGATTTGATTGGGGTAGTGGATTTCCTCTTCTGTGATTAGAAAAGTGGTGTGGGGTCTTTGATGACCAGTAGTGATCAAGATTTTGATTAAGATTTTATCTTGAGAGGAGAACCCTTGAAAATTCATCTGCCCTGGGCAAGAGGCACCTGTAACTCAGAAAGGACAAAGGTTTCCAGCAACACGGATGCTCCTGCTTAAAAAATCATGAAAAACCTCTCTGTTTGTTGGCCAAACCTCCCTGCTCCTTGTTGGCCTGCACCACAGAGCCCCTAAACAAAGCCAAAAGACTCCTCTGCTTCTAAACCGACCCTTTTCACAAGGAAAATAAAACCCTCCCATCCCCAACACTCCTAGTTTAGAGAGAGGCCAAATCCAAAGTCAGATTTTCTCCTCATCTCAACATTGTTCCAGTCTTGGGGGTTGTTTTTGAGCCACCCCTGGCTGAGCTGCCAAGTTCCCCCTCGGTTAGAGGCAGTCCTGGTCCTCTGTTTCCCATTTCCTGGCTGGAGGTGCATCCCCCAGCTCTGCTCCCCCTGCCCGCTCCGCCCTGCGCTCCCACAGTAATTGAACAGATTTTAATGCCAGGCCTGGCAGCTCGGCCTAAGTGATTGTAAACAGGGAGTCAGACATAAAAGGAGAGACGGCAAAACATAAAATTTCATGGCTTAATACCAGCAATTAGAGGGGAGCACGGGTGTGCTTTGGAGCAGAGGTTCCTGCTCCCTCCCTCCTCCATCTGCGGGCATCTCTGGATGCTCCCGTCCCTGGCAGGGCTGGCCCTGCCCCGGGCACGCAGGTGGGCACACCTGGCTGCGTGGGAGGCCAAAGCCGGCTGCCAGGAGCTCGGCAGGAGGAGGGAGCGGCAGCAGATGCCGCCTGTCAGCCCGAGCAGATGCCTCATTAGCCACGGCGTGCGCCGCAGCCCAGCTGTGCCCGGGGGCCCGCCGGCCTCCGGCTGCAGATGAAGTTGTTGAGCTCGCCTTGCTCGCCTCCCTCCTCCTCACATCCTTCTCCCTTCTCCTTACATTCCTCTCCTTTCCCCTCACATCCTTCTCCCTTCTCCTCACATCCTTCTCCTTTCCTCTCACACCCTTCTCCCTTCTCCTTACATCCTTCCCCCTCAGTCCCATCACCTTGCTCACCTCCCTTCTCCTCACATCCTTCTCCTTCCTCACATCCTTCTCCCTTCTCCCATCCTTCTCCTTCTGTGCTCCGTTGCTCGTGGCTTGTCCAGCACCTTCTCCCTCCTTCCTCCTCAGTCCCATTGCCTTGCTCACCTCCCCTCTTCTCATATCACTCTCCCTTCTCATATCCCTCTCCTTTCCCCTCCCATCTTTCTCCCTTCTCCTCACATCCTTCTCCTTTCCCCTCACATCCCTCTCCCTTCTCCTCCCATCCTTCTCTCTTCCCCGCTCCGCTGCTCGTGGCTTGCCCAGCACCTTCTCGCCTCCTTCCTCCTCGCTCCCGTCGCATCCCTGGGGCAGCCATCCCGATTTTCCCCCCAAAGCATCATCCTTTGATGCTCAACGCGAAAAGGGCTCAGAGCCGGATCAGTTCCAGCCGGTGCCCAGCACAGAGGGAGGGGCAGCAGTTTTTGGGTGCGGTGTCGGTGGCCGGAGGGAGTTTGGCACCCAGGACGTGTCTCTGTCCTTGTTTCACCGGGAGCCGAGTGCTCGAGTGAGAGCCATCACTCATGGGCTCAAACAAAGTGTAGTACAAGACAATTCAATTAACTGCGGCGGGAGTCAATAGCGCGGGGCCAGGCGCTTCCCGAGCCGGGGGAAATCATCGCTGCCATCCCGGGGCTGCCACCGTGGAGCTGCCCCCCTGGGACTGCCACCCTGGGGCTGCCACCCTGGCACTGCCATCCCGGGGCTGCCATCCCGGAGCTGCCACCCTGGGACTGCCACCCTGGGACTGCCATCCTGGGGCTGCCCCCCTGGGACTGCCGTCCCGGGGCTGCCACCCTGGCACTGCCATCCCGGGGCTGCCACCCTGGGGTTGCCATCCCGGGGCTGCCACCCTGGGGTTGCCATCCCGGGGCTGTCACCCTGGGGTTGCCATCCCGGGGTTGCCATCCCGGGGCTGCCGTGCTGCACACAACAGCATCTCCCTAATTAGCCCCCATGGAGAAGAGGCAGCCTCGTGTGTGAGAGCAGCCTGGTTTCTGCACAGCCATCTGTACCCCGGGGATAAAGCCCAGGAATTGTGCAAGTGTGGCCGGTAGTTTGGGGGTGTGGAATCTGCCCCTCTGCTCTCATGAGAGCTCACCGGGAATGCTGTATCCAGCTCAGGGGCTCCAGTGCAGGAGGACACAGATCTGTTCAACTGAGTCCAGAGAGGCCACAGGGCTCCAGGGCTGGAGCCCCTCTGCTCTGGAGCCAGGCTGGGAGAGCTGGGGGTGTTCACCTGGAGAGAAGGCTGTGGGGAGATCTTAGAGCCCCTTGCAGCACCTAAAGGGGCTCCAGGAGAGGGATGGGACAAGGGATGGAGGGACAGGACACAGGGAATGGCTTCCTACTGCCAGAGGGCAGGGATGGATGTTTTTGTTCTTGCTTTCAGCATTCTCTGCTTCTCTTTACAGACCTCCTCTGTTATGAGACCCCCAGAAATACACAAAGATCCTCCTATTCACGTCCCACCTTCCGCCCATCCTTGTACTCTCCTGCGTTCCCCCGAGCTTCCCTAACAATCCCCCCTCCAATGCACTTGTAATGCTATTCCCGTGTTTCCTGGGGTTTGCTTGTGTTTGACGAGAAGACCTCATCATTCCAGATTTGTCTTGCGTGAACTATCACAGGGCCAGCGAGCTGGAAATCTTTCCGAGTTTTCTTTCAGAAGCTCGTCCCTCGGGAGCATCGCTTTAGCAAGTGATTTTTCTGTTCTAGCCCAAGGATTGGATCCGCATCCAGTAGCCAAATTGAATTCATTCGGGCAAGGTTAAGAGCCATTTGATAGAGTTTTAGATTAGGTGAAGGCAGCCATATATATTTCATATTCTGCACTAACTGCTGCACAGTTTCCAGGGATGGACCGGTGTAGCACTTATTGACTGCTCCCCAGCGATCCCGCTGTTACAAATGGATGTTGCTAAACAGGGAGATGGATCCTAAATCTTTCCCTGCTGAAAGGTAATGGAAATAAAACAGAGCGACAGGCAAAGGGAATGGCTCGAGACTTAATAAAAGGTTGGGGTGGCTGTCGGGGTGGCTGTGAGCAGTGGGGAGAGCTTCCCCCTGGGCTGAGGGGAGGCTGTTTGCATTCCTCTCCTTGGCTTGAGCTCTTTCCCGGTCAGGATGGAGTGGGACCGTCAGAGAAAAGTCTTGCTGCAGTCACCAGCGTGGCACCGAGCAGGGCTGCTGTGTTACCGTAGTAACAGGGAGATGCTCGGGAGCCTTCCTGCTCCCCTTCCCCGCCTGGCAGGGAGCTGAATTCAGCTGCAGCGATGAGGCTGAGCTGTGTCAGCCAAGGATAGAGACATGGTTTGAATAGTAGGACAAATGGGTTTCTCTGTTTCCTTAAGGTGAGCCCATCCACGGTGGTAGTGATGCCTGAAATGCTCATGTGCCATCTGCTCCTGCTGGAACGCTCTCAAAAGCAGGATCCCCCCAGGGCCAGAGCCCTTCTTCCCTGTGCTTGGACTGTGGCAGGAAAAAGGGGAAAAGGAATTGCCTTTACATCTCAGAGAGGCTGCTGAGGCTGTGAGATACACACGGAGGCACAGGGAGCCGAGGCAGCATCCCACGGGTCCAGGTACAGCCGTGGAAAGCACAAAGGGAAATCTCTGCTGTCAGTGTGGAAGAGCTCACAAGCCCGTGCACAGCTTTTAGCATAAGCCAGGTGAGAAAGGGCTTTGGAAAAGAAGCAAGTTTTATTTAGGATAACCAAAAGTCCCCCCTGAAGGATCCTAAGGACACTCAAGGCCCATAAAATTCTGTTCTTACAAATCTCACCAATACTCTAGAGCATCAGGCTGGGATGTTTATTGCTTTTCCAAAGGGCCCAGATCCTGAAGTCATGACATGAAATGAGGGGCTCAGCCTTCCTTGCCTTTTGACTGTTTGATCTTTACAGCAGCAGGGAAAATTTGGAAAACATAACCTTTACATTCTGCAGAGCCAGGGAGCAAACAAAAAGGACATAGAAGTCATTTGCTATTTATTTCTATTTCTGAACAATTTAATAATTTCTTTTTTGGTTGTTGTTGGTTTTTTTGAAAGCACCTTGTTCTCACACACATTTTTAAGTACTTAGAATGGTTTTAGGGAGTGGAGGTGTGTAAATAATGACAGGGTTTGAGCCTTTTTGTGCATCTTCTGAGCTGTTCCTTAACCTGCTAGAAACGAGGCAAACAAGGGAATGAAAAGCTGCCTAAAGATGTGAGGGGGAAGAGCACAGATCCTCTCCTCCTAGAAATGTGTTTCCCAGGAGTGGATGGAACCCGTGGAAGTGAGAATGCTTGACCTGAACCCTTGTGTCACACCGAGAGCTCTTCAAAGCAGGAGATAACACAGAAGAGCTCTTCAGCTTCATGGCACAAGTGGCTCTAGAGATGGTGTTCAGTGTCAATTCCCACTCTGTGCTGTCCAGGGGACATTTGCTGGGGCTGTTCTGGGTGGTTTTGTCAGGCAGAGTCCCAGGCTGTGACTGTGTGACATCAGCACCGAGATGAATCCACTTCCCCTCCAGACAAAGCCAGGGAGCAGAGGGGCAGGAGGTCACAGCAGGAGGACACAGAGCACTGCCACGACAGCAT
>VZSR01001113.1:1896292-1907514 GCA_013398615.1 Brachypodius melanocephalos | reverse complement strand
AGTCCCTAACGAGGGTATTTCATCTGGGCAGATGGCAGGGGGTGACCAGAACTCTGCTAGTCCCATCCCAAGGGAGCCCTGTGGATCCACCCCTCAGCACTCAGGGCTGGGGATGTGGAGGCAGCAGGTTTTCCACTTGTGCCATTGAGTCTCTGTGTGTCTGTCAGGCTTTAATGCAGATTGTTGTCTCTTTTCCCACACCAGGAGGGCTGAGTGCCCTTGGTGATGGCATTGCCTGCCCAAAGAGCCTTCTGGCAGTGGTGTGAGTGCCCTCATGTGCTGCAGGACTCTCCTCTGGGAAGTCCCTGAGCTGGCAAAAGGGAAGGACGCTATCAGTGAAGCTGGAATCCCTCCAGCATCCGTGATCCTCTCATGTTTGTTCCCTCTGTGTTTGCCAAAAGCACCCTTATTTATTTCATCAGCTAAATGCTGCAAACCAGCTGCCTGAGTCCCATCAAGGCATTTAATGATGATGATCATTGCTTCCCCTAATGCAGTGTCTCCCAGCGAGGACGATGCCACAGCAGTGCACAGCTGTTGACCAATGGGGGCCTGTCTGTTTTCTCCAGTGTTTTATGGTACTTATCTATTTTCTCTGCTAGGCCTCCTTTTTTTTTTTTTTCCTCTTTTTCTTCTTTTTTTTTTTTCTTTTTTTTTTTTTTTTCCTTTTTTTTCTGCTGAGTTGCAAGAAGTTGTGAGGTGGAACGTGGCAGCTGTTTAATGGTGCGGGAGCCTGGCGAGGCAGATGAGCTCAGGGAGCCAGGAGAGCCTCCCTCTCCTCTGTAGTGCTGCGCAAAGTCTCCTGTGTGACAGAAACACGGTCCCTGCATCCTCCCAGAAGCAGGAAAAGGACGTGGCTGCTCTTCCCCAGCTAAGCTGGGAGTAAATAACACAGATGAGTAAATAATACAGAGCAGGCTGCCACGAGGAGGCTTTGGCACAGCCAGAAGGGAAGATTGATCCTAAGGGGTTTGTTCCTGGTGCAGAGCCGTGTTTTTCCTTGGCTGGATGCTCCAAGATGAGCTTGAGAGGGCAGGAGACAGGGCACAGATGTTGGGAAAGGCACACGTTGGGGCTGCTGGGATAACCTGGCACAGGAAAGCTGCTCAGGCCCTGTATTTCCCAGGGGTGTGCTTGGCTGTTCTGCTGAGCTGCTCTGTTGATCAGGATTGAGAGCCTCGGGCACAGGTCAGGTTATTCCATTCGATGTGCTGGGAAGGCGGGAGCAGGACGGCGTCCTCTCATCCCAAGGTTTTCCAGGATGGACGTGCTGCAGCTGCTGGCACTTCCCAAAAGGTGTAAGGAGACCTTCAGGCTGCTGCCATCCTATAGGAACCTAAGGAATTTATCTAGGAATCCTATAGGAATCCTACAGGAACCACACGTGGCTGTTCAACCCTCCTGCTGGGAGCTGCCGTGTAACTCCTGGAGGTGTCTGAAGATCTCTTAAGAGACAATTAAGAATTTCAGCGTGGCTTTGATATTTGTTGAGCAAAACATCGACACAACACACCAGGCTATTCGGGTTTGTTTTAACTTGCAGTTTAGGTTTCAAAAAAGAAGGAAAAAAAAGAGTATGAAATGAATTAGCAAATTATTTTGATTGCTTTGTTCATTTTTCCAGCGAGAAAGTTACCCACCTGGAAAATACTGACTGGCTGCAGGCAGGAGCAGAATTTATTACCTGAGATAAATGGATCTGGGATAAAAGTGCTCTTTATTTTTTCATTTTAGCTGCAAAGGATGATATGCTTCTGTTCTGCTCTTTGTGCCCAAGATCAAATAAGAAGGAACTTTGCATAGGTATGCCAATGCCTTTCAAGGGGAAGTTTCTCCCCCCACCCCAACCTTCCTTTTCCTCCTGGAAGCAGCACCTTGGACTCGAGATGAGAGCAGTGTTTGACGTCCTTTTCACAGTGATGCCGGCACGACTCCGAATCCCAGAACTGGCACTCATTTTGCGTTCCATCCCACGTGCACGGGCTCTGATCTCTCTACCTTGGCCTTGTTTTATTCCCTTTTTTCTTCCTTTCTTTCCCCATTTCTTTGTCGGGGAAGGCTTTGTGGGAGCAGCCTGGTTTCATTTCCCCGCGGGTCCCGAGGGGCGGCTGGCGGATCTCACACACGGGGTGTCAGCCGCATTAAATGAACGCGCTCAGATCGCTGTAAATCCCTATTTACACGTAATAAACACGAGGATATAAAACACAGAGGAAATAATACATTATTGATTACAGCAGTGGCATGTAATGTCCTTTGAAAGGCGGGCGGTGCTTGCTCATCCATCAGCGCTCCGGGCGCGGATCCTCCTGCTCCTTGGGAATTCGGGGCAGGGCAGCTTTGTGTGCCTGGCTCCCACGGCTCCCTGTGCACAGAGGATGGGCAGGAATGGGGAAAGGTGGATCTTTGGAGCTTTGGTAGAGCTGTTTGCAGACGGAACAGCAAAGGGTGATATTGGCCTGTAAGGAAGAAGTTTTGACAGTGAGCTGTGGCTGCCCCTGGATCCCTGGCAGTGTCCAAGGCCAGGCTGGAAAGGGCTTGGAGCACCCTGGGACAGTGGAAGGTGTCCCTGCCCATGGCAGGGGTGGCACCGGATGGGCTTTAAGTTTTCTTCCAACCCAAACTCTGCTATGATATTTCCCTGACCTGCAGCCCTGTCTGTTGGGCATGTTGGAATTTTCCTTTAGGCCAGAAGGCGCTTGAGAAAAATTATCCTACAAGTGCAGCCAGAGCATTCAAATCTCACAGCCTTTCCCCCTTGGAGCAGAGAGTGTTTTCATTAAGGAGTGGGTTGTGTGCAGGATGACCTGGTCACATCTATGTGTGAGCAAAATGAAAGGTTGGTACAACAGCTGCGGGGTGCAGAGTCAGTTATTTTTTGGGATTGGGAAGGATGGATCACAAGCCCTGACACCACTCTTACAGCCATCAGTCGGATGCACTCCAACACAAAAAGCGCGGCGGTTTTTTCTGTGTGTGTGTGTGACTTTTTGTTAGGTTCTGTGTTTGTATTTTTAAAAAATGGTGATGTGCTCACCACCTGAGTTGCCCTATCAGCATCACTGCCCTGGCACCCGTGTTACAGTGATGAAGAGCAATGTTTTGATGGTTGCTGAAATTGTAGGTGATGATTCCTTCTTTCTCAACAGCAGGCACCATTCCTCATCTCCCATGCGATTCATGAAACTCATTCCCTTGTTTTATCTCTGGCTGAGGCTGCAGGTGAGTGAGGTCGGTGAGGCTTGACAGGCACTTGGAATAGGTTTTGTTGGGTTTAAATGAGTTGAGAGTTCAAAGCCAGGCAGGTAATGGAGCGATTCTGCTCCCCTTGTTCACTTTGAGGGGATTGCAGTCCCTGCTGCTCCTCACAGAGACCAGCTGCTCCAGCCAGGAGAATCCTGAGTACAGCTGGGTTAGAGGGTAGTGCAGGACAAGGGGGAATGGCTTCACACTGATGGGAGGCAGGGTTAGATGGGATATTGGGAAGAAATCCTTCCCTGGGAGAGTGCAAAGCCTTGGCACAGGGTGCCCAGAGCAGCTGTGGCTGCCCCTGGATGCCTGGCAGTGTCCAAGGCCAGGTTGGAAGGGACTTGGAGCACTGTGGGACAGTGGGAGGTGTCCCTGAGGATGGAATGAGATGATCTCCAAGGTCCCTTCCAACCCTCCCTTTCCATGGTTCTAACAGAGCACCTTCATGAAACGTGGATAACTTGACTCTGCTCACTGGAAAAGCTCCCGGCCCCACGAGCCACCCCAAACCTGGATCCAAGCTGTTTGCTCACTCGTGGGAGCTCTGCAGTGAAAATATATCAAAGTTGCCTTTTCCTGCAGCTTTTTTCCTCCAGGTATTTAATCTTAGTTTACAGATGAAATGTGCAGTGGAGAAAAAGATGCTAATCACACAGTTGCTGCACTCTGCTCCAGCCACTGGAAAATTGATTACCATCTGTCCTGGTCTGGACAGGGCAGGAGCATCACCTCTAAACAGCTTTGGAGTGGCAGCAGAGAGACTCAACATCACAGCAGGGCACAGCCCCAGCCCCTGGGGCCACCAGAGACCTCACAGGGGCTGCACTTCCTAATCTGCTCTTGGCTCAGCTCAGAGGCCAGAAACGTCCTGGGCTTGGCTGGAAGCTTCCAGCACTTGGCTGTGAGTGCCACCAGCAGCTTCCTGGGGTTTTATGGTCAGAGGAGATTTTTAGCATCCACTTGTCAACACTCTCAGGCACCTGGTGGGATTCTTGGGATGTCCTGTGCAGAGCCAAGAGTTCAGCTCAATCCCTGTGGATATCCAGCTCAGGATATTCTATGATTTAACTACTCAGCTCTTCCCAGTTTTTTTTAGCCAGCTGTTGAGGTGTCGTTATTTCAGTCTCCTGGATACCTCATAATGTACATCCCTAACAGGTCCCTACCCTGGCTGTAACAGGGCACGTGGCTCTACATGATCAAGTTCTGACAGGCCTTTATAAACCCAGAGCAGAAGGCGAGGTCAGAAATCAGACCAGAAATGGGATTTCTCCAGCTCCCAAAGAAAAGTGTTTGGCTGCAGAGCTTTCTGAGCATCTTGTAGTATCAAACTGTCTTGGAAGCAAAGTGGTTTGATTTTTGGCCTGTCTCTGCCCTCAGTGGATTATTGGACTTAGAGTTCAGAAAGACTCAAACTGCAGCTCCTGTGATGCATCTTAAATATACAATTTTCACTTGGCTTTCTGCAAGACCAGGGTTTCTTCCTGGCAGATCCTCCTGAAACTGTATTTCCCCTGCAGCACCAGCAAGGCCAGCAGAGTCTTGGAGCACACAACCATCCCATAAAATCCCTCTCCTGTGGCTGTGTTTGCTTATGTCTCTCCATTTTTTTTATTTTTTTTTTAACTAACTTGGACAATTTTCATAAAACCTCACACCTTGGAGAACCCAAAATTGCTGAGCAAGGAAAGAATCACCAGTGGTGCAGGGAGTGCTCGTGTCTCTCCTGCAGCAATTAGCAAACCTTAACGCAGGCTTGGCTCTCTTTCCAATTAAGGCCTGGCAAGCTGGAATACACGATGTGCTAATGAAATGGGGAGTTTTGGAGCTCCTCTGCTGGCTGTTGGGAGGATATGGGAGCTTTAGGCTGTCTGGCTGAAACGAAGCCATTGAAAGTAATGGGCTGGACAATCTCACCCCATTACTTTTGATGGGATTGAGAGAGTGCACGTGGGAGCAGCGCTGGGGGAAGCAGGGGAGCTGTTTCCACAGATCATCCAGGTTATGGCCAAGGCTGGGAAAACGCCCCCCTGGCAGTGGGAGCTGTGTGCAGTGCTAGGGTTTGGCAGGGAGGGAGCAGGGAAGGCATCAGTGCCACCAGTCAGCCCTGGGTGGGGGCTGATTTTGGTCAAGGTATGTCACAAGGAGGGGAACTGCTGGATGGGGAAAATCCCACTGCTGGATGGGGAAATCCCACTGCTGGGTGGGGAGATCCCACTGCTGGATGGGGAAATCCCACTGCTGGATGGGAAATCCCACTGCTGGATGGGCAGATCCCACTGCTGGATGGGCAGATCCCACTGCTGGATGGAGCAATCCCACTGCTGGATGGGGTGATCCCACTGCTGGATGAGGCAATCCCACTGCTGGATGGGCAGATCCCACTGCTGGATGGGGTGATCCCTCCTGTGCCTCCTTTGGTCCCTCCTCACACCCATCTTCCCCGGATCCCCTTCCTACCCCTTACCTGTGCTAATTGCACCTGTAGAGGTGGCAGGAGGGTTTCACGTGGTGTGAAGTGCAATGATGTCAGCTGAGGCAGTGAAGATGCAGCTGGCTGGACCAGTTGCAGAAATCGTGAGTTTTCAGGCCAATTAGGAAACTGAAAATGCTCAAAAAGGGCAGAGGGATGGTCATGAGACACAAATATCACGAGATTTAGGTTGAATGCTGCAGCCTGGGGTTGCTGTGGATGCTCAGTGACTTTGGGGTCCTCTCTGGAGCCGGCCAAGGTGAGCTGTACCAGAGCAGGGTGAGCTGTACCAGGGCAGGGTGAGCTGTGCCAGGGCAGGGTGAGCTGTACCAGGGCAGGGTGAGCTGTACCAGGGCAGGGTGAGCTGCGCCAGGGGAAGGTGAGCTGAAGCAGGGCAGGGTGAGCTGAAGCATGTCCTGGGTGATGGATTTGTCCCTTGTGGTGGGACCCAATCTGCTCCCAGTGGGACATGGAAGGAGCACGGTCTGGACAGGGCAGCAATCAGCCTCCCACAGCCTGAGATTTGCCCACTCACTCTCCTTCCTCCTCCTGCTGAGCGTGGCCAAAGCCTTCCCTGCCTCAATACCTCAATCAAAGCAGAAAGGGACGGGAATGTGGTGATGAGATAATCCCTAAATTTTATGGCTTTCTCCCCCACCCTGTAATTGGTGCCTTGTTCCTTGGTGGAGGGCTGGGACCTGTTCTCACACTTCCCCTTCCATTTAACTCTTCCAGAAAGTTTAAACAGAAGGGGAGGAGCAGGGACTGCAGCAAATGCACCTCCAATCAGGATTACTCTGGAATTCCTTCTTCCTTGGCCAGTTTACTCACCTGTGATGGTTTGGCCACCACCACCACGAGGTTCCCCAAGCTGCCTAGGAACCTCAGGTCCCGTTCGAATTCCTGGGAAGTAATTCAAGCTGGGATATCTGAGGAGGAAATGGGGATTAACCTATGCTGTGGGTCTGCCCTAAGATAAAACTGATCCCCTTCGTGTTGGAGAGGAGACAGCACAGCACGGACTGGTCACAGCAGGTCCCCTGCCCCTTCCCACCTCACAGGCAGGGAGGCAGCTAAAAGAGATGGCTGAGAGCTGCCAAGGAGAGGGAAGAAAAAATGAAATAGAAGCTGAAGATCAGAAATATTTTTAAAACACCTCAGACGCGGAAGAATTGCAGCCGTGCTGCGAGGTAACCGGCAAATAGAATTTAATTATACGATGCAGAGGAGTAATGGAGCCTGCGAGTGTGGAGTGTGATTTCCCAGTAATAGGAGGACAGCAGGGATCCCTGCTCGGGCTGTGGTGTGTGTTCAGAGAGAGCAGGGCAGTGCTGCAGTGCTTTCCCTGCCTCCAGAGGGGAGGGGAAGGGAGGGGAGGGCCACAGCTCCTCCAGCTTGGAGGTGCCAGCCCTTCTTGGGGTGTCCAGCACTTTGGAGCAGCTGGGCAATGGGATTCTCTGGATCTGGGGCTCATGGCCTTGAGGTCAGGCAGAGGAAAGCTGTGATCCCAGCACGCCTCCAGGGGCAGGAGTGGTTTGTGCTTCTCTGTGCTGCTGTCCATCATCCAGAAGGATGGCTTAGGCAGAGACACGCCCAAGGTGGGAGGTGTGAGGAGCCATTGTTGATCCAGAGCACGGCTGTAGATGTGACCTTTACGGTTCTGTGGGTTTATTTTTATTATTTTTCTCTCCAGCTTATCCACAATCTGTCAGAGCAGCGTGGGGACTTCCAGGGTTTATTGCAAAGTGTTTCCATTGCCGTGTTCTCCTCTCAGTCGAGGCGGTTTTGTTTTATTCCGCTGGATTTTCACTTCTAGGGGGTTGGTTGGTTGGTTGGTTGGTTGGTTGGTTGGTTGGTTGGTTTGTTTGTTTGTTTGTTTGTTTTACAAGGTGCTGAGGCAGGGACACTCCTGCTGTGTGTGGAACTTTAGACCTGCATGTAAATGTGGCTCTGAGTGACAGGGGAGCACAAGAAGAGTTATTAATGCCACCATGAGGTGTTCCCACCAGGCTCCAGGATAATGGGCTGTGGCTGTGGCTGGTGTTGCCTGGATTGGGGTGGGACATGCAGGGGTCCTTCAGCAGGAGCAAGGAACAGTGAAATGAGAAGCCCCAGAGAAAACACTGCACTCTTAAGGAATCAAAGAATGTGGATTTTGTGTCTTTCTCCCTGTCAGTTTTGTTCTGAGCTGGTTTTAGGCCACCCCAGAGTCCCACAGTCCCTGCTGCTGAAAGCCCTCCTGGTTTGTAGGAGCACATCCTGATCCAATCACTGGAGATGGAGCAGGAAGCCTCAACACAGCTTTAGACCAGCTTGATCCATCTCCCAAACACCTCTTTCCTTTCAGCCCCCTGGTTCACACAGACCCCTTGTGCTGTGGGGCTTTTCCAGTCTCTGGTCCACGTCCCCATCAAGGCATTTTATTTCCCTGGGGAGCTTTTTTCAGTGGAGGAGGCGCTGCAGAGAGCTGGGATGGGTTTCATACATGGAGGGTGGGGTCACTTTTCTGCTCCCTGGAGCTGAATGTTCAGCCCCTGGGCTTGGTGGGGTGGAAGAAGGAGGGTGGAGGCATTAAGGTGGCATCAGTGCCACTGCAGCCCTTGGCAGGCAGGTCTCCAAGCCCCTGCAAGCCCAGGGCTGAGCTGCCAAGCAGAGCATGGGGGAAGTGACAGAATCACAGAATCAAAGAATTTCTAGGTTGGAAGAGACCTTGAAGTTCATCAAGTCCAACCCAACCCAAACCTCAACTAAACCATGGCACTGAGTGCCACCTCCAGGCTTTGTTTAAACACATCCAGGGATGGTGACTCCACCACCTCCCCAGGCAGACCATTCCAGTACTTTATCACTCTTTCTGCGAAAAACTTTTTCCTGATATCCAACCTATATCTCCCTTGACGCAGCTTGGGGCTGTGTCCCCTCGTTCTGTCCTGGTTTCTGGGGAAACACCAGGAGAGGCTGGGGAATGCATGGGCAGGCGTTTGCCTGTGGCTCCTTCCAGCCCTTCCTGCAGCAGCTCTCTGCACTGGAGCAGAACTTTTGGAGGCTTGGCTGGAGCAGCAGGCACAGTGGGCTGTGCTGAAGCAGATTCCTTCCCTGGGAAGCCCTTGGAGAGCAGTTCAGGGCCAGCAGCAGGGAGCTGGTGGAACAGCACAGGAATCTCACAAGGAGCTCCTGGGCTGAGCAAGGGCAGGAGCACCAGAGGGGCTGAGCCAGGAGAGGAGCCTGGGAGAGCAGCTCTTGAAAAATACTCTAAAACTGGCGTGAATGCTGGAGCTACACCTGCATCCTGTGAGATTGTGGAAGGAAACATTGACCCCACGAGAGTGGAGCCTTCAGAAGTGAGGTATTCAGGGAGCAGGTGTGACCCAAAGTCACTTGGGGCTGCTGATTGAATTTGGGGTCATGGGCAGCCCCACCAGCCTTTTCCAATGCCTGGGTGTGGTTTTTTTGCCATGATGTGGAATTCTCTGACTGTGTGGAGTACCTGACCCAGCTCTCAGCAGTGCAAACTGGAGTGGGTTTGATATTCAGTAGTGAAGAAAACAGATTGTTTCTACATAACCTTTTATTGGGTTTTCTTTCACATTAAACCCTGTGTGGAAGTTATGGCTTTTATAGTAGCAAATACAGGGAAAAAATACTTTTTCCTGCACACGAGGTGTAGTTAAGGTGTGGAACTTGCTGCCCCAAGGCCTTAGCAAAGCATTTTGGACAATTTGACCAATGTAAACACATGCCTGTGCACACAAAGCTGTGAAAGCTGTTTGTATGGGAAGGTTCAAGTACCAACAACCACCTTGCTCTGGGGTGAATTGTTTTTCCTACAGCAGCTCCATCAGATTTCTTAACTTCAGGAAAAGGCAAAAAAAAAAAAAATCCAAAGAATGACTGGATTTGAGGTTTGTGAAGACTTTTCTTCACTTGTCAGATGGTCCCCAAATTGGACATGTTTGTGAGAGGTTCAGAAAAAGTGCATCAGCCATGAAGGGCTGGGGAGGAGAGTGGGGAATACAGACGGATTCAGTTCTGAACTTTGGGGACCAAAGGCTCTCTGTTGCCACTAGAGGAAAAAAAAACCTCTTCAAAACACTCCAGTGCTGAGTTACAACTTGGAGGTGCCTCTTTTCCCTTCATTAGCCAGGGAACACAAGGGATGTCATTCTCTTTGCTCAGCAGCACAAATCCCTCTTCTTTCTTTCCCCTTCTGCCAGTTGTGTTTCCTGCTAAGAAGCAACTTTTAATTGTCTGGGAGCAGGGCAGAGCTTGTTCCTGGGAAGAGCTGCCTCCCATGTGTTTCTCTGCTCTTCCTCTTGAAGCTTTCAAGGCACCTGGAGGGCTGGATTCCAGTGTACTCCAAGATTCAAGGCACGTGCCTGTCCAAAGTTGTTTGTCCCAAAGAATCTCCTTTGGGTGATGGAGACTCTGGTTTTCTACTGGGCTGAAAGAGGCACAGCGAAAATCAGCACATCCAAGCTTTCCTGTATTTTTCCACTATGGTTTTTAACCCAAAAGAAATGTTGGAGAGAAGTTTTAAGGATCCCCCAGACCTTCACCCTTCAGCACCAGAAATTCCCAGCAGGGACAACAGCCCTGGACTGGTTTGTGCTGTTTCTGTTCCCAAATACAGGTGGGTGCCTCTTCAGTGGTGTTTAAGGCAAATTTAGGTCTTAACAGAGATTCTACACGGGGTTTCAATTTTGGGGAGTTTTCTCTCACCGTGCAAAGTTGAGCTGTCCTCTCCAAGGTTTTCACTCTGTAGAGCAACAGGAGAGGAGACTGGAATGATAAATTCTTCAACCAGAACTGGCTCCTGAATGGGGACAGTTTTCCCCAAGCCCTGCTGGACATCCTTCTGTCTTTCCAGGTCCGTGGGCTGTGGGAGAATATCCAGTTGTTGTTTTCCATCTCGGAGCAATGAGCTGGCAAACATCTCTGCTCCATCTGTTTTCTTTCATTGATGGATTCTTTAAAGTCAGATTGTGGTCCCACAGGGACACACTCAACTAATCCTCTGCTTTTAAGATTTTATTTGCGCAATAAATGGATGGCAAGGTGGTTTGCGAGTACATAATACAATAAATGGGTTTATAAATGCAACTTTTTTGCAGAGCACTGTAGAATAAAATACAATACCACTCCGGCATTTAACACTGATCTCTGCTTCATTCATATTTCAAATGGTAATGTGCCCATTTTCTCATCTGGGAAGCCTCTTAGGTTTTTTAATACATTTTTATAAATTAACCAGGCGCAGATTTAATAATAACGTGCGTTCCTATGGCTTTTTTCATCTCCAAAGATCTTGGATTGCTCTGCAGACTTAACAGAAATTCCATGCCAAAGGATCCCTTTGCTCTCTGCCGAATTGCAGCAGGAGTTTGGGTGGCTCAGGATTGCTCATGGATGCAGACAACATCGAGGGAGGAAGCTTGGACCCAGCACTGATGGCAGGAGAACCTGGAGGGAAAGGTGCTCCACACTGCCCAGGGCAGAGTCC
>VZSR01001113.1:1879118-1889291 GCA_013398615.1 Brachypodius melanocephalos | reverse complement strand
GCCCTGCAAGGGTCTTTGGTGGCACTGTGCTGTTTGTTGACCAGCTGGCAGGGGATGATGTCCATTAGCACAGCTGGATGCAGATGTGGCTCTTCCAGCTGAGCTGGGCCCCAGCATGAGGAGCCAAGGTTGGTGTCCGTGGATTTTCCTCTGCCCACGTCAGTTCCTGCAGTTCCTCATCTCAGTCTCTGTGCAGTGATCAGACAGGTCCAGGTGCAGCATTGGAGCCTCTCCCAGCTGTCAGGACCCACACGATGGGCACAGCAAACCCAGCTTGGGCCCTGTCCTTGCACTGCTCTGCTGCACCAGGTGCGACCACTTCTCGCTTTGCAAAGCCCTCAGCAGGAAAAGTCTGGATTTGGGGGTGGAATTTGGCTGGGGAGCAGGAAGGCACAGCTCCAGCTTGGCTGCTCTGTGCTCATGTGATTGATGATGGGCTGGGCTGGTGCTGGGCCCGTGCTCTGGTGTGTACTGGGAGCTGTGGTGTGAAATGGAGCTGGTGACAGAGGGAGAGGGACAGGGAGAGGGAGAGGGAGAGCTGTCTGCGATGACGGCCGCGCAATAGAGACACTCTGGAGTTAATCCTGCACCATCTGTCTTCATTCTGCTAATAACCCACTCAATCAGCTGCTGCCGACTGTTTGTTAACATTCAGAAACAGATAC
This sequence comes from Brachypodius melanocephalos, assembly GCA_013398615.1. NCBI lineage: Eukaryota > Metazoa > Chordata > Aves > Passeriformes > Pycnonotidae > Brachypodius > Brachypodius melanocephalos. Next base: position 1,888,626 of record VZSR01001113.1, on the reverse strand, counting down.
ATAATCAGGAGGAGCGTGCTGTTAGCTCAGGAGGGGCTGGATGGCTCCTTGGGAACATGAGGGTGGGGCAGGGAGAGCCACGCTGGATGTCCCAAAGCAAGGAGGTGATGCTGGGGCTGGCATCCCTGCTTCTCCCTGGGCTTGTGCCACCCTGATTCAAGGTGATTTTGGAGTGGACAGATGTTTTCTAGGAGGTGGGTCAACTTAGTCCCCTCAAAAAAAGGGATTTTGAGCTACTCGGAAAATCTGGGCTTGTTCTTGAATTCCTGCTTCTCCTTTCTCGTGCAGTTCTCTCCCCAAGGGCAGGCAAGGTGTGTGCTGGAATATCTCTCTCTGCTCACCCGTCATGCTTGGGCCCTCCCTGTCCATACCTGCAGGTCCCAAGCTGGGCTTGCTCCTCTCTCCCCTGCAGCTGGTCCAAGGCAGGAATTCACACGCTGCTCCTGCAGTTTCCCCTTCTTGTCTCCTGCCTTTGACTACTTGCCAGATCTAACTCGAGTCATTAGCAAGCGTCACTGCGGCAATTATGGCACTTTTTGGCTGCCATTCATAAAGCTACTAACGGGAACAATTAAGCAGTGAGAGGTGTCAGCCTTCACCTCCACCACCTGTTCCCACCAGCCAGCGGCTGCTGGGAGGTGCCCACAACAACGTCCCCCCATGCAGGGCAGAAGGGCAGGGCAGATCCCTTGTCTGTCCCCATCCAGACCCTTCACTGGCACTCCTGTCCTCACATGGGAGGGCAGGTGGCATCTCCATGGGATGGACACAGCTCTTGGAATATGGGGGGTGGCTTCATCCTCGTGCCCAGCACGGAGCGGGGGAAGCAGGCAGGGCTGGGAAAAGGGACAGAAGGCTTTGGTGCAGCATCTTCCTCCTGGAGCAGTGAGTGGTTAACGATCTGTGCTCAGGGAAGGACGAACCCTCCTCTTCAGAGGGATGCAAACACTGCCTGCTGTGCCAGGAGAAGGTTGTGCTGCAGTTATCTCCGGCAGCAGCCGCTCTCTGTTGTTGTCAGGGCTGGATTGTGCGTTCAAGGTGTCTCCATTCACTGCACAAAGCACAGCAGAACCAGCAGCCTGTGCTGCAGAGCTGCAGCAATGAGTGCTCTGCCTTCTGTGTGAGAGGGAGAGCTTGGCAGATCATCCCTGCTGGCTGAGGGCTGCAGAAATCAGCTCAGGGAAGGGCTGCACTGACCCAAGGTGCACAACATTTCTTTAAAAGCCGTGCAGGGCTGTTGGGCAGCATAAGACAATTCTGTAGTTTTGGGAGGGTGAAGAGTGAGGCCTTGAAAGTTTTGCAGCCTGAGCTGCAATCTCACCTTGACTCTTCTGTTCTGAAGGTTTGAGATCTTATTGGAAGGCACTGGGACTAATGGAAAGCTCTGTTCTTTCGTTCATAGAATCCCAAAATGTTGAGGGTTGGAAGGGACCTTAAAAATCATCTGGTCCCAAGTTGAGGAAGACTTCCCACTAAACTCAAGTGCTCAAGGACTTGTCCAGACTGGCCTTGGACACTTTCAGGGATGGGGCACCCACAACTTCCCTGGGCAACCTCTGCCAGTATCTCTCCACCCTTACAGTGAAGAATTTCCTCCTGACATCTGGTCTGAATTTCCATTTGTACCCACTCCCCCTTGTCCCATCACTGCAGTTCTTGACAGAGTCCCTCTCCAGCTTCCCTGTGGCTCCTGTAGATACTGGAAGGTGCTGGAAGGTCTCCACACAACCCGATCTTCTCCAGGAAAATGTTCCCACCCTCTTGTCAAGTCCATGGCCTCCTCTGACCTTGATCCAACAGCAAATTGTTGGGAGAAGGGGGAGGTCCTGCAAAGGTGGGATTCATCCACACACCTCAGACATGGGAGAGGGGTGAGCTGGCCCAGAGAGACAGGGTGGTGCAAGGAAAGCCACCAGCCTGCTCTGTTTGGGATGATTCCTGTGTCCATGCAGCCCTCCCAGACTGCAGCTTCCAGGGATCATAGAGCCACGGAGCCATACAGTGGTTTGGGCTGGAAGGAACCTTCAGCATCACCTAATTCCAACCTTTGGAAGGTTGATTCTGACCAGTTCCTGCTTGTGTTCCCAGCTCTGGCTTCACATCATGACCTGTGAGCGCTGCAGCTCCACGTGGGGGTCTGTCCTGAGCTTCAGGGTGTCTCCAGTCTGCAGCAAGGTTTTGGTGCTGCCAGACATGGGCAGAGAATTGTGTGTGCACATGAGAGCTGGGTTTATGGCTTGTAATTATCTCCTACCCGTCCTTAGAATAATTATAGCTCCTCCATTATTAATAACTGGAATTCCTGTCCTTGTCATACATCACGAAATGGAGAGGAAGCTCAGCCCAGGGTTTGCATAATCTACCTTGGCCTAAATTGAATAATTGGTAAAATGGTGAAAATCGTTCATTTTTGCCCCATTCCTTGGTGCTGGAATTAGTGAGATATTAGTGCAATTAGCCAGTGCTTCCATTTGAGGCTGCAATCATTTGGTTTGTAATTTAGAATAAATGTAAAAGCCCACTTATGCTTCCAAACGGATTATTTGTCCTGTTTAAAAGTATCTAATGGGGTGGCTGTCATCTAAGCAAGATACATTTGACCCATTTCAATTTGTTTCCCTTTTAATCTGCTATCTGTTTTCCCGGATCTTTTTTTAATAAAACCATAAAGAAGAAGTGGGTGAGAGAGACCAAAGAGGGAGAGAACAGAGGCCTCACAGATCCAGAGTTTATCATAAGCCAAAGCAACTTGAAATCAAGGCTGTTAAACTGCAGAAGGCAATAAAAAGAAAACACTATTTGGAATCGTTTAAAGGGCCGAGTGCCTTGTCAATGAAAGGCTGCTCTATTTGACTGCTGCTTAATGGCTTCTGTGAGGCAATCTGCAGCTCCTGCAGGAATGGGGGCTGTGGATGCTGCTGCTGCTGCGGGGCAGGGTTGGGGTCCCTGGGGAGATGGGCAGCAGTGCTGAGTGGGGAAATGCGATGTCCAAAAAGGACGAAGAGGAAAGGAGATGGATTTGAACACCAAAATGGGTTGAAGTTTTAAAGCGTGTCAGAAATGTTGAAATCCTGGGTAGCGTGGTGGGCACAGAGCGTGGATGTGCTGCTGCTTGTGGGGCTGTGGGCGGATCTGTGCCCAGCTCAGCCACAGAATCAACAGAATCATGGAATGGTTTGGGTTGGAAGGGACCTTAATGTTCAGCTCATTCCACCCCCTGCCATGGGCAAGGACAACTTCAACTATCCCAGGCTGCTCCAAGCCCTGTCCAGCCTGAACTTGGGCACTCCCAGGGATCCAGGGGCAGCCACAGCTGCTCTGGGCACCCTGTGCCAGGGCCTCATCACCCTCACAGGGAAAAATCCCTTCCCAAAATCCCATCTGACCCTACTCTCTGGCAGTGGGAAGCCATTGCCCCTTGTGCTGTCACTCCAGGCTCCTGTCCCCAGTCCCTCTCCAGCTCTCCTGGAGCCCCTTTAGGCCCTGCCAGGGGCTCTGAGCTCTCCCTGGAGCCTTCTCCTCTCCAGGTGAGCACCCCCAGCTCTCCCAGCCTGGCTCCATGGGAAAGGGGCTCCAGCCCTGGAGCATCTCCATGGCCTCTCTGACCTCACTCCAGCAGCTCCAGGTCCTTCTGATGTCCCACCCCTCATCATCCACCCCACCAAACCCTTCCATTTCTCCAGTGGAGAGCAGAGGCACTCACAATATTTTTTCCTCCCAGAGCCTGAGCATCCTTTCTACAATGAACGGTCTGATCTGCAGCTCCTGTCTCTGTCAGGCCCCATGTTACTGCCTGGAGAGAAAGCAGCTGGGGCTCTGGGGTGGAGTCCCTGCTCTTTTGGGGGAAAATCACTTGTTCAGAGAAGCTGGCTGTGCCTCTGCTCCAAATATCTCTGCTTGACTGCCTCTTCTGCTCCCTGCCATAGTTCAAACTGGGTTCAGTGAACCCTCCTGCCATCTAACTCTCTGATTAGAGTGTGGCACCGAGGCACAGTGGCATATTTGTGCCACCCATTAACAGCCCAGCAAGGCAGTTGCTGCCTCAGAATTACTTGGATTTATGGGAACGCTTAATCTGGATCTTGCAAGTGACTTTTACATCTGCAGCAGCACAGGCTGGGCATGAATCTTCCTGAGCCTCAAGGATAAACAGGACCTAGTCCCTCTCATCCCTGTAAAACACGACCTTTCTCCTCTACCAGATACCAACAACATCAGTGCTGCTGTAGAAGGTCAAACTCCTCTCGGTGGGAAGGGTCTGTCCTTTGGGACCAGACCTGTCACATGTCCCTTGCTTTAATTCAAACAGAGTTGGCTCTGCTCAGCCTCCTTGTGCACACAGCAGAGCTCCACAGCCCAGAAACAACTCCACCACCACCCCAGCATCTTCCCACAGCTTTGCCCTCTGGGCTTTGCATCCCCCGGGAATGGGATTTCTGCCAAGCTTTGTGCCCAGCTGCAGGATCCCTGGCACAAACCGCCCCTGGCACACACTGCCCAGCTCTGTTATCAGCTCATCTCCGAGCTCCCCGAGGGATGCGGTGCGAACTTTGCGTTTCTAACTCTGCTGTCACTCCCAGAGAAGGTGCCACCCCCTCGGGGGGCTCCCCTCTCCCAGCCTTGTCACTCGTGTCCCCACTCAGACACTGTCACAATCGATTAGGGCCGGGTAAAATGCATCGAGCCTTTTGTTCTTTATCTGACGAAGGCATTGGGAAGAGGAGAGTGGATAGAGCCGCTCCCAAGGAGTTGTTAAGGATGCGTCGTTATCTCAGAGGTCTCATTGATATTTCCGTGATGCTTTGTGTGTCTGGGAGCTGAACAAGGCAGGGATGTAAGTAAAACCTGAGGAAAGTCGGTGTAAGAGCTGCCTGTGTCTGGTGTCAGGGGGAAACCGTGCCTGGGCTGGGTCAGCTGGAAAGCCGGGTAAGGCAGGACCCCTCTGGCTATGAGCCCTGGCTGGAGCAGCACACGCATCCCTGAGGATGCTGCAGAGGGAAGGATGCCGTGTAATCTGCTGTTCGTTCTCCCCAGCTTCCTGCTGCTCCCTGCTCCTTTGGAGAGGGGGAGCAGAGCTCCATCCGTGATGTTCCAGCTGTCTGCAGCGGCTGGAGAGCGGCTGAACAACTCTGCTGGTGATAAATCTGAGCCAAAGCTCGGGAGCTTTACGGTAACGGTGTTGTTGTAGCAGTTAATGGTCGAAGGGTATCATTTTATCTATTGATTTGAGCAGCAGTCCCCTGTGGAAAGCTATTGCTGCGTGCTCTTAAATAAATGAATACGATCCTTCCTCGCTCCCTGAGTACCAGCATCAGACATTTCAGCTCTCGTTGTTCAGCCTGCAGGTCTGTGCAGGAGAACCTGGATCCTGTGGAATCTGTGCACTGTTCCTTTGCAGGGACTTCTTTGGGGGGTGCACTAAAAGAATTTGAGGAATCTTAGGCTGGAGAGGGATTCTTCACAAGGGCATGTAGGGGTGGGACAAGAGGAGATGGCCTAGAGCTGAAGGAGGGCAGCATTAGATGAGATATGGGGAGAAAATTCTTCCCTGAGAGGGTGCTGAGGCCTTGGCACAGGCTGCCCAGGGAAGCTGTGGATGCCCCATCCCTGGAAGTGTTCCAGGCCAGGCTGGGCAGGATTTGGAGCCACTTGGGATAATAGAAAGTGTCTCTGCCCATGGCAGAGGGTGGAACAGGATGATCTTTAAGGTCCTTCCCAGAAAATCCATTCTGGGATTCCATTATTTATATACATGCATCAATACCTAGAGTGGAATATAGATTATTTCAGCCACTTGAATTCCCTTGCCATGCCCCTTTAGATCCTTTCTGGCACTGAAATGGGATGTGCACCTGAGGAATATGGCGAGTTGTTGGTAAAAGCTTGTCCTGTGAACTGCACCTGGAAGCAGGCAGAGATAAGGTTGTGGACCTCACCTTGCCACAGCTGCCTGGGCATCTTTTGATGCTGTGGGCTTTGGGCCAGGTTATTTTTAACCAGGAGGTGAGGGGACATGAATGACAGGAGGTCCAAGGCTCCTGTCTGGAGATGGCAGCTCTGGCTTTCCCATCTCGCTCCAGGCTGAGTTTCCCTTGGAGCTGTATCTGCTGATAGTTTTCCCCTCTCTGCAGAGCTGCTGCTGCAGCCTGGGGTCTGCCACTGAGCTTTCCTCCCTCGTGTCCCCTCGTGGGGACCCTGTCAGGTCCTGCTGGCAGCGGTGTGATCAGTGACCCCAGCCACACTGCTGACACAGAACCATTGGGAAAGACCTCGGAGATCACTGAGTCCAACCAATAACCCAGCAGTGCCAGGCCACCACCAAAGGACGTGGTGGCCACCAGAGCAGAGCCTGGATGGGCAGATCTGGCTCTGCCATCCAGTCAGGTGCTGGTGATGCTGTAAATCCCCCTGACATGGACACAATGGCCTGGCTCTGTGGAAATCTCCAGTTCTCAAGGTATCTTGGTCAGAAAGGGGGCAGGATTGTGGCAGCACGTCTCTACCCAAGGCTGGAGAAAGGGAGAGCGTCATTTCTGCTGTTTTGGGGCACAGACACCGCAGTGCACACACGGCTGCAAGGAGACACCGGGATTGCTCCTGCCTGCTCTGGATCTCCAGCCTCCCTCTCCTGCAGGCAGCCACACGCTTTGTGCAGGCAGAGAGGGTTTGCTGCTGCCCAGACTGGAGCGATGAAGCAGTACCAAGCTCCTGTCGCTTACAATATCAATTAAAACCTTGTAAGTCCCACCCTGAGACACACTCGGGATCGACACACAGCCAGGCCTGCCGTTGAAATGGCTCTGGAGCAGCACAAGGAAATCTGCTGTGCAATCATGAGCAGAAACTGGAGTGCTGGAGCACTTCCAGCCCAACAGGCTGTGGGGTGGGACCTAAGACTGGTGTGAAGATGAAACCCTCTGGTGTTGCAGGCACTGGGGAGCTGGTGCCTTTCTGTGCTTGGAAAAGGCTTAAATAACTCATTTTGAAGCTCCATCCCCAGGGTTTCCCTGTGTGTCACATAACACCATCCCTGCAGTCCCAACCCGCAGCAGGAAGCTCCTCTCTTCCAGGAGCAGAGGGAGGCAGCTCTGTTTCTCTGCTGTGATGACAAAATGGGATGAAATCGTGTGTTTCAGGCCAGCATAATGATCCTGCTTCCATCCCTCAGTGAAGTGGGACTGTGTTGGATTTGACTGAAAGACACTGCCAAGCACCCAGCAATGCACATGGCTGTGTTGGAGCTGGTTTGGTTTTAAACCCTCCTAAAAATCCTTTATCATAAAGAAATAGGGAAATCTGGTGGAGAGGTATCCAGCTGGATGCTGCAAGTCCTGCTTTTCTTGTTTGCCCCACGTTATTTGCTGCATTTGGCCAAGCCCCACCTGTGTTCACTCCATGTGATTGAAGCCTTCAGGATGAAGATGGAAGGAGTGGGAATGGTCAAAACCCTGCAGGACAGGTGGGGATCATGTGTGAGGGGGAGAGTGAGTGGAATCCCCCAGGCCAGGCAGCCAATGCAGGGATTATTTAATCCCACAAACCTTCACAGAGCAAAGAACATCAGCCAGAAATATTCCCAGTTCTCCCCAGTGCAGCACCAGTCTCAGGGTCAGTATCTCCATGCCCTTTTACACCCAATATCTGCTCCCATGGGTATTAACTCCTCTATAAATGCATTAATGGAGCTAATCTTAAAGCATATCCAGAGATACAATTTGAGATGGATTTTTTTTTTCCACTTTAACAAAGATGAAGCTTTTATAGACGGGAAAAAGAGAAGGGAAGTGAAATGTTCAGTGACTAATGATCCTCATCAATATTCATGAGAGTCAGTAGCATTCCGAGATTTAAAATAAAGGAAGAAAGAGAGAAAGGCATTGACTCCTTTAGAAGCTAAATAAAATATTTAGGTTGACCTGGAGATAAGTGTGCTGGTTGCTGCTGTCAGCTCAGACCAATGTTCAATCCTGGAGCTTTCAAAGGGGGAGCTGAGCTCCCAGTGGATTTTTCTGGAGACAGGAAAGGACTGGGTGGGTTCACGAGCTGCAGAACCCTCCAGCTCAGGGTCAAGTCCATGCTGTAGCACCCCCGAAATGGGGAGGGAACAATCCCTGCCCAGGAACCTGCTCCCTCAGCCAGCCAGAGCCAGGGTATGGAATTGCATCCCGGGGCATTGTCCACGGCCAGGCTGGGATCAGGTGTGGCCTGTCCCAGGTGTGTCCCAGCTCACACTGCCCACCAAAGGGCTCCTGTCACGGCCATTCCCTGCACTGAGGCTGCTCTTGGGACAGGGCATGGCCTGAAGGGGTGGCTTGGAGGGTGCAGTGGGCACTGATGGAGCTAAAGCAGCTGCAGGGCTCAACTGCCTGGTGAGAACATCCTTCCTCCAAGCTGCAAACAGCTGCAGATACTGGGGAGCTGATTTGCTGTTTGGGGAGGTGTCTCCTTATCTGTTGTGCTGTTTTCCTTCCTTCTTGTCCATCCCTGCCCCCAGAAGATCACCCCAAGTGTACATAACTCGAAGGTGAAGTTTTGAGCTTCTCAAGATACTCGTAAATAAATGGGGGAGCCTTAATCCTTCCCCAGCTCAGTCTTCTGTCATCTGGGTGGGAGGAGAAGGAAAACTTCTGCAGAGAAATAGCTGAAATACAGGTTTGTGAGGATGTGGCTCTGGGTGTGGGGCAGTGCTGGTGGAGCCAGACAGAATACAGGACCTTAATGAACTCATTTAACCGCAGACAGAGCACTCCAAAGCTGGGAGAAAGGCTTCCCCCACCTTCTGCATGTCTCCTAAATCCTTTTCCTTGCTGCTTCTGCGAGTTGCCCTTGTCTCTCTGCTTCTGAGGCTGCTCCTTTTCATTTCGGAGCCATCCCTCCCCTCCTCTGAGTGACAGCTGTCCCACCCCTGCCGGGGTCGTTTGCCCTTGAGCCCATCTTTGATCTGTGCCCTGATAGAAGGGCCGAGTATTGACTTTGGCTGCGGCTTCATTAAGAGGCAGCCTCATTTGTCAACTTGTTTGTTCCCAGAGCTCGCATCCCCTCCGAGCCCAGCGCAGCCAGAGTCCAGAATTAACTCCCTTCTCAAGGGTTTCCACCAAGGGCATTGCAGGTGGCCCTGCACAGTTCTCTCCTCCTCATTAATCGATGTCACCGAGGTTTGGAGCAGTATTAGATCCAGTGGGAGTGTGGATGGGAGACTGCCCAGGCTCTGGGGGCTGTAAGAACCTAGGGACAGGTGTGTTAGTTGATCCAAGGTGCTCCCAGTTGGAAAAGAGGTCTGCTCACAGGGAAATCAGAGCTGGGGCCTTGGAGGAGCTCTCAGTGGTGAGATCCTCGCAGGGGTTCTCTAGGTCTGGCTGTGTAAGGATTGTGAGTAATGAAGATGAATTTCTCCTGTCAGTTGTCATCAGGTAGCTCATCTGCCAAGAACAGCCTCTGGTTCCAGTGCAGGTGTCCAGTGTGGGTGAAGGGAACGGGTTACCCAGGCTGTGCTGCACCCCTGGGGGTC
>VZSR01001113.1:1858772-1879018 GCA_013398615.1 Brachypodius melanocephalos | reverse complement strand
GGGTCAGTGGGGTCAGTGAACCCAGGCTGTCCTGCACTCCTGGGGGTCAGTGAACAAAGCACTAACATGTCTTTGCTTGCAGGGTTTGCCCTCTGCAGGGGTCACCTCCCTGCACTGCAGGTGCCCAGGGCAGGGTCCTCAGCTGGTGGCAGGTACAGAGATGCCAGGGATGGATGTGCCCCATGGGCTGGTTCTGGGAGGCTTTGGGGGGGAAACAATCTTGCCCTGCAATCACACGAAACTGAAACTCTGGGGATTGCTCAGGGATTTGGAATGGCTTTACAAAACAGCCCTGGGAAGAAGAAAGGCTCATGGCAGTACAGGAAGGGCATCACAAAATCAAGGAATTATGGGATGGTTTGGGTTGGAAGGGGCCTTAAAGACCATCTTCTTCCAAACCTCTGCCATGAACACGGATACCTTCCTGTAATAATAATATCCCAGGATGCTCCAAGCCCTGTCCAGCCTGGCCTTGGACACTGCCAGGGATCCAGGGGCAGCCACAGCTGCTCTGGGCACCCTGTGCCAGGGCCTCAGCACCCTCCCAGGGAAGAATTCCTTGCCAATCTCCCATCCATCCCTGCCCTCTGGCAGTGGAAGCCATTCCCTGTGTCCTGTCCCTCCATCCCTCGTCCCCAGTCCCTCTCCAGCTCTCCTGGAGCCCCTTTAGGCCCTGGCAGGGGCTCTGAGCTCTCCCTGGAGCCTTCTCCTCTCCAGGTGAGCACCCCCAGCTCTCCCAGCCTGGCTCCAGAGGGGCTCCAGCCCTGGAGCATCTCCATGGGCTGCTCTGGCCTCACTCCAGCTGGTTCATGTCCTTCCAATGATGGAGATCCCACAGCTGGAGGCAGCACTGCTGGTGGGGTCTCATCTGAGCAGGGCAGAACCCCTTCCCTCACCCTCTGGCCCCACTGTCCCATTGCTCAGGGCCAGAGCAGAGGATGGAGCTTTGCTGCTGGGGGCAGCTGCCGCAGCACAGGGCATTCCCAGCCCTGCCTGAGGCTGTGCAGGACAAGCAGCTGGAGACAAAAAGCCAAACTTCACTGGGGCCCAGTCTCCTGCAGCCCCTGAAGTCTCATTGCCCTTGTGAGGCTGTCTCCACATTCCTGAGGGATGCAGCAGCATCTCCTGAGCAGGAGGGGTGGGAGCACCAGCCCAGCCCATGTGAAGGAAAGCAGCTCCAAAACCCGAAATTCCACAGCTCAGCTGTGCTGCAGGGGTTAAAACTCTGAGTGCTGGGTACTTCCACACTCCTGACAGCACTGAGGGAGCTGGGGGAAAGATGTTCCTGCCTGTTGCCACGGGCATTTTGCTTCAGCAGGTCCCGAGGTGATCAGGCAGCAGTAATTGTGCAGCTCCACGTGGGCTGAGATGGGAGCAGCACAGCCCATCCCTGCAGGGAGGGCACGGAGCAAAGCCAGGGAGAATTCTGGCTGTGGTGGCAGGAAGGGCCCAGGGATTAGAGAGCAGGTTGTAAGAGGAGAGACTGGAGGAGGTGAATTTATATAGTCTGGAGGAGGCTCAAGGGGAGACACGACCAGAGTCTATAAATACACGCAGAAACAGAAACCCAGGGAGGAAATTATTCAGAAGGAGGGAGGACAAGGAGCAGTGCCTGAAGCAAAGCTGGGAAAGTTTATTCTGGGTCTTGCACGGAGGGAGAACAGCCTTCAGCAGCTGGCAGCTGGCTGGGATGGGGTCCCAGCACTGCCAAGGTCCTGCTCTGCTCCCCACCCCTCTGGTGCCTCCCAAAGCTGGATCCTCCCCATCCCCTGTGTTTTACAGTGGCCCCAGCTCATTTCATCCCTGCCAGCCATCTCACACGGGTTTCTGGCACCCAGCCGCCCCAGGATGCCTTCGAAGGTTTAATAGAACAGATTGAGATGCACTTGGGCTTGTGGCTTGACAACTGGCTCCCCTTGGACAGGAACATTTGCCTTCGCTGGGTGACAATGCTTTGAGCCCGTCGCCTTAGGCACCGTGCCTCATTGCTAGTCATCCCTCCAATGAATAATACACGGGCCTGAATATCTGTCTGCATACATCTTCCTTTTCTCTGGGATAATTTAATGTTATCTTTGGGCCTCCTGCTTCAAAGATGAAGAGATTACTTCAAACCTGCAGCCCGCCACCACAGCCGTGGGTTTCAAACGTCATTAAGTTTCATTATAACAAATAAACACTCCAATGACATTTATAAGTTACCAGAGAGCACAGAAACACAAATATGAAGCAGATAAACTGCATTTGATCCGAATAATTACTGCAGGCAATATCAAGCTTAGGCTGAGCTGGCAGGCGGGCGCTGGGTAATTTATAGGTGTCCGTAAGGCACTGTGGTGCACACTGCTTCTCAAAAATGATGATGATGGTTATGTGTCTCTCTCCAAAGCCTCACACAGGTTATTTTCCTGCCTCCTAGAAGGCAGGGAGCTTTTCCTCAAGCCAGAAATGGACGTGGCACAGGCAACTGTTACTGTTTGGGGACTTTCCTCTCACCATTTTTCAGGATTTCAGCCTGAGAAGGGACCTGCATTTGAAGTTTGCTCTGATTGAAGCTGCAAAAGAGCCTTTTTTTATTATTATTTGTGTATTTGTTTGTTTATTTTTCCTTAGGGATATTTATCCCCACTGCGGATAAGTTCTCAAGAGTGAGCAAACCTTGGGGAGAGATTTCCACTGATTTACTCTAAGAGAATATAATTCTATACTTAGAGAATAATGCAATATTAGAATACACCGACTTGGAAGGGATCTACAAGGATCACAAGTCCAACTCCTAATTAATGATAATTAATCCCTTTCGTTTTGACTCTCAGCTTTACACTACCAGCTCTGAACCCTGAGCAAGGGCTCCTCTACCACCAAACCAGGTGGAAAAGAATTTCCTCCAGCTGTCCCCCAAAAACTGGAGTGGAAGGGGGTGTTGTTGCTGTGCTGGTTGTGTGAACTCTCCCAGAGCTTTGCCTCTCCTCTGGGCTGAGATCACATCACCTTCTTAGTGACCCCAAGGGGGTTTGTCATTCCCCAGCCCTGGCCCAGGAGGGGGTCAGACACAGCTGAGTTTATTGACAAGCATCTCTCATTACCTGCTAATTAACACAGCAGGCTGGATTGTGCTAATCCGCTCTTGGGCCGGGGGTTTTGCACCGGGCAGCCATTGACTCTGCAGTGGGGGCCATAGAGAAGGAGCTGGTGACCAAACAAACAGCAAAATCCGTGTTAAATAATCCGAGTTCCCTCCCAGCCATCCCTTCCCCTCCAGCAGGGAAGGGGAGAAGCCACAGGGTCTGCTGGCAGTGACAAGGCACAGCCCCTTCCCTTCTCCCAGGCCTGCCCCTGGGCTGATAAAACATTTGCAGGGCTGTAAATATTGACTGGATTCACGTTGCCTCTCGTTTTCCATGGTTCTTGGCTTTAGTGGGTAAAACCCAGGTAAAAGGCACAAGCTGGTTGTTGTCAGCAGTGGTGCAGGTCACTGGCCTCTTCCCTGATGGATAAATGCACTTTCTAGGCGTTTCCTTGGCTCTGGGGATAGTGCAGCCAAGATTTTCATGGAGGGGCGTTTTTATGAAGCTTCCACATACAGAAGTGGGTGAATTTTTAAGCGCCTTCCTCTGTTAACAAGATGGGCACGTGTGTGAAACATTTCCTGCCCAGGGATGATCTGCTCCCTGTCTGTTCATCTCAGCATCTCCAACCCCTCCTGCCTCCCCCCCGCCACTTTTTTTGTGTGTGCATTGCATATACTTCACTTTAGGCTGTTTTTCCAGAATAATTTGTTTTAATTTTAAATACGAATCTTGCGTGTGTCAAAAAAAAAAATATGCACATATTTACAATCGCTTCCGCTTGTAAAAATCCAAACAAACAATAATTATGGCAGAAACCTGCTAATTCTCACTCCGCTTCATCTTCAGAGCTGATAATTCAGGCAGCACAACCCCGAGCAATCCTGCCCTGCTCGGGTAAACAGCGGGAGCTGGAGCGAGTCCGCAGCCTCCTCTGCAATATCCCCGAGCTCATCTGGCCAGGAGCTCCCCCAAAAGCCACCCAGGTGATGCTTCACGCAGACAGCAGCTTCTCAGCCTTCCAGGGCAATAATAAGATTTATTCTTGCCTTCTCTTCCTTCCACTCATGAGTTTTGGTGCCACCGAGACGTTTCTCGTTCAGGGAAGTGCCTGGTAGGGGAATCTTCAATGGTGGCACTTGCAACACCTGCAGAGATGGAAACACCCTGCAGAGAGACTCATTTAACCACTCCTTGGACGAATTCTCCAATCTATACAGTGTCTCACAAATCCGTAGCAAGACCAGTTAAAATTATTTTGAGAAGGAGCAGAATTCACCACTCATTTTAATACTACAGAATCCCAGAGCAGTTTGGGTTGGAGGGGGCCTTAAGGATCATGCAACACCCCCCTTCCATGTGCAGAGAATGTAACATTAAACATCTGCATTTTCTGTTCTGAGCTGCATCTCCATTCTGATTTCTCTCCGTGCCCCAAAGCGTGCGATAACAGATTTTGAAAAACGAGGGTGGAAGCGAGACATGGTGCGACCCAAGGCGAGCTCTTTGCTCCAATTTTCCACCCCGTGAACTGCACAACCTCCAGTTGCCGCTCTTCCTGGGAGCAGAGCCAGACTTTGAAATCTCCAAATCGTTTGTGAAATGGATTATTCATCTTCCTCGTTTTCCTAGGGACGAGTGTCCTCTGTGCCCTCTAAGTTAAAGATGGGCTGAGATTTTAAAGGACTCTATTTCAAAAGAGCAGCCCTGATCTGGGAACAAAGGGTGGGCAAAGGGGATGCACTGGGATTGACTGTAATCCACGAAAGAGGGATCACCTGAGAGATTTCAGAAGGTCACAAGGGATAAAATCCTTAAGGATTTTATCTGAGAGATGTGGTACAGGCAGGCTGCTGCCCACTGGTTGGCACGTCCGCTGTTATTTTTAGAAGGAAAAGTTCCTTTTTCTCCTCTGCTGAGTCAAGTGGGAGGTTTTAGGTCCCAGCAGTGCCTGTGCAAGGCTCCTGCAGCTGGGGACCTGCCACCTCCTTTCTGAGCTACAAATCGTTATCATCCAAAAAGCAGCTGGAGCTGCCACAGAGAGAGCCTGGCTGGAGTTGCCAGAGCATCCCCTGCTCTGTTCTCCCCCTCTGAGCCCCTGGGCCTGGCCCTGAGGGGCTGTGCCAGGACACTGCACCTTGGCAGGAGCACAAATGGTCATTTCTTACTGTGCCACGGCTTCCTCAGGAGCAGCAGGAACAAAACATTTCTTGGAATCATTGGCAGTGTTCAGTGGAGCCGGTGGATCAATGTGAGGAAATCTATTCCCCTCTGCTCTTGTCTCCAGGAGGGATTGGTGCTCAGAGCCTGCCCAGGGCTCCCAGTGCCTCTGGGACAGCTGCTGGTGCCACTGTCCTTGTTCCCTGTGCCCCCAGCAGCCTGGGCAGAGGGGCAGAGCTCACAGCTGCCCTTGGAGAGGGAGCCACGGCAGCCCAGGCACTGGGATGAGGTGCTGGCCCCAGCCCAGGGTGTGGGGAAGCTCTCACACCTCTCCCCTCTGCCACAGCTTTAATGACACCACCAGCTTTGCCTCTTGCTGACCCTTCAGTTCCTCTGCCACCCCCCGTGACACCTCACCTGCTTTCCCCCCTCCTCCTGGGCTGGCCCCTGGGTAAAACACCATCAAATCCAGTTTGCTGCCTCTCCCTCCAACCCTGCAAAAGTCCCGTGTGCCCCAAAGCACACATTCCAGCTCCGGCAGCTTGTCTAATGGGAGATGATGCTGCCTGCTCAGAGCTCGGTGTTATCAGGGCAGCAGGTGAGGCTGTGAGAGCAGAGCAGCCAGGAGCCATCCACGGAGCCTGGAGACATCCACAGAGCCTGGAGACATCCATGGAGCCTGGAGACATCCACAGAGCCTGGAGCCATCCATGGAGCCTGGAGACATCCACGGAGCCTGGAGCCATCCATGGAGCCTGGAGCCATCCACAGAGCCTGGAGACATCCACAGAGCCTGGAGACATCCACAGAGGCTGGAGCCATCCACAGAGCCTGGAGACATCCACACAGCCTGGAGACATCCACAGAGGCTGGAGACATCCACAGAGCCTGGAGACATCCACGGAGCCTGGAGACATCCACGGAGCCTGGAGACATCCACAGAGCTTGGAGACATCCATGGAGCCTGGAGACATCCATGGAGCCAGAATATTCAGCGTGATCCAGTCCATCAGGTCACTCCAGTGCTGCTTTTTGGCACCCTGATGCAGTACATCAGTTTGTCTCCTATCAGTGCAGGAGGAACAGACGTTTAATCTCACCAGAGGTAATTCTGCAGGCTGCTGCTGCTGGGAAGAGTTTGCTAATAAATATCCCATGGTAAGGATACTCTTAGACCTTTCCCAACTGGCAGCTAATAACAGAGCAGTCGATGACATTTCAGCCCTTTCTGCATGGCTGATCAAACTCCTCACGGTGACTTTGAAAGCAGCGCTGGGATTTCATGTGGGTATCAAAGCCAGCAGAACACTCGATAGTTCAGATCTCTTTGCCTGTGTGACTAACAGACAAAAAAGATCTCTGAAAGGTTTAATGTCTTACTCAAAATGTCCCTGTTTCCTGTTTGAAGATACTTAGTGGACACAGTGGGATGTTGATGGTTCCTCTCGAAGCCGTGCTAGGAAAATATCTGACATCACTGCAGGATGAGCTCAGCTCAGCACGTGGGCTTGCTGAGAGCTGCTCATGGCCAGGAGACACTGCACTCCCAGAGGCCAGGCAGGAGAGCAGAGCACTGGCTCTGCACCTTCTACTCTGCTCTGGCAGCTGGCATCAGGACCACAGCATCATTTAATTTGAAAAAGACTTGAGATCAGCAAGTCCAACCCTCAACCCCGCACCCCCAGCATGTTCACCACTGAGCCATGTTCCCAAGTGCCACATCCACACATCTTGGAACACCCCAGGGATGGAGACCCCACCACTGCCCTGGACAGCCCCTTCCAATACTTTGCGACCCCTTCTGTGAAGAAAGTTTTCCTAAATTACCCAACCTAAACCTCCCCTGCTGTGACTTGAGGCCATTTCCTCTTGTCCTGTCCCTTGTTCCCTGGGGGCAGAGTCTGATCCCACCTGGCTGCGTCCTCCTGTAGAGAGGGAGAAGGTCCCTCCTGAGCCTCCTTTCCTCCAGCCTCTCAGCCTTTCCTGGTGCTCCAGCCCCTTCCCCAGATTCCTCGCCCTACTTTTCATTGCTTTTCCTGGGCATCCTTTTGGCTTTGGTTTCCCCTCTGAGCTGCACAGGTGGCTGGGATCAGTGGGGACCCCCAGGCTGTAATTCCAGAGAAAGTCTCATTTTCCTGTGTTTGTGGGTGAGCAAGGCACAAGCTCCTCTTGGAGCTGGGACAGCTCTGCCAGGTCACAGAGCTGGTGGGTGACCAGCACCATCCCAGACCCCTGAGCCATCCCTTGACTGAAGGTGTTGTGCTTTGGTTTCTCTCAAGCCGAATAACTCAGCACTGTGAGGCCACGTGAGCCAGGCTCACGCAGTCACACTAAAAAAGGCCAAACTGACATTTTTGTTCAAACGGATTTGATTTTGTTTTCTCCCCAAGGAAGCCAATTTTTAAAAAAAAAAAAAATGGAAGTCTTATGCAAGGGCTGAACTCAAGCTACCTCTCCTTCCGATTTGTGCCTGACATGGCTGTGGCCATCACCAGCAAGGGGCTCTCCCATGGGGAGGCTGATCCACATCTCCTCACTGAGAAACACTGGTGCAATCCCTCTGCTCCCGTCCGGGCAGCCACAGCTCTTCAGCTTCTCCCATGGTGTAAGAAAAGCTCATCTCTGTCCTTGTCTGGAGAAATCCTTGCCCCTGGGAAGATGTGGCTCCCTCTTTCCTCCCTGTTCCCTGTGCTCTGCACCCCGCCAAGCCTTGGGCTCCAGCTCAGGGCAGGTCTGGGTGCCGTCTCCCACCAGGGAGGGAATTGGGATGCAGGCAGGTAATGAGCAGCTCTGCCGCCTGCACAGCTCTTCCCTGTGCGTCCCCATGGCTGACAATTCCAGAGAGCTTTGTAAATAATGTAAGGCTTTTGTCTGCTTGCTTTTCCTGCTCATCTGAAAATCAATGCGGGCGCGTGTTCTGGAGCACGATGGGCCCTGAGCGGGGGCTCCGTGTCCTTGGCTCCGAGGAGGGGACCCAAAGGAGCACTGAGAACCAGCCTGTCTGTCACAGGGACACAGCAGGGGCTGGGTGGGGTGGTGCAGAGCCAGGCCATGGGAAAATGTGGGCATGGAGCCGTCTCTTCCCAGTCCTCCCCACGGCCAAGAGACAGCTCCATCTCCGGGCATCGTGCCACAAGAAACCAGCCCTGAGCTGGGCTGAGATGCCCTGATTTCCATCAGGTGGGATCTGCTTGGTCTGAAGAGGGACCCTCCTGGGCTGTTGTGTGGGATTACGATGTCACACAACAGCTCCTTGATCACCCTCCTACCACGCATCGTGACAGCTCCAAGGTGAGGGAAGGATCAGCTCATCCCACTGAGGGACGAGGAGAACGTCCCACCACTCCTAATCACCAGGCCTTTCATTTCAGAACACTAATATTTTGACAAGGAGCTCATAGTCCTCCTTCTCCACTTCTGTGCTCTCCCCAACAAAAAGGACTAATTCTTTTCAGAGCACAATGGACATTCAAAGCTTCACTTATATAAAAGCAGCCACAGCGTCTCCATTTCTAATGAGTCATTGTTCCCTCGGTGAGTCCCTCGCTTCCTACTACAATACTCACTCCTCTTGGGTAATGAAAATTTAACTTTCTGCCGCTCCTGGTTGCTGGTTTGGGCACAGGAGGCTGCAAGCTGAAATAATTCAGCCAGGAACTCATGCAAACAGATTTCAGTCTTCAGAGAGCTTTAAAAGCCTGTCACCAACTCTGGCTTCAGCGATGGAGTGATCTTCAAGGTCCTGCTGCAGCACAGACCGTGGCAATGTCACTGTGCAGGTGCCTTCCTCTGTTTTCTGGGCTGTAAAACAGGAGTTTTGGTCCTTCTCACCATCCGTGGGCGTTGGGACATCTGAAAAGCAATGCCCTGGCACTGGCGCTGTTATTTCCCTTGGAAGTCACAGAGAAGAGTCTCAGCCTTTGTTTGAAAGAACAAGGCAACGTTACAGAGAAACACTGAAAAACAGGAGCCACGGGTGCAAAATCCATTAAGGAAATATAAAGAGTTCTAAAGCGGTTCTCTCTTTATTCCTCTTTTTTTTATTCCTTTAGCTTCTATGACACGCTCATGACTTCACAAGGATCCTGCCTGGGGTTTTTGAAGGCAGGGTTAGTGTTCTTGCCTGCTCACTCTCCACTGGGGTGCCTTTATTGTCCCCTTTTGTCCCTGCTCCCGGCATTTCAGTGGCTGCAGAAGTGCCCCCCATGAGAGAGACTCCTCGAGGAAGGCAGGAGCTCGGGGGCCAGCAAGGGGGTCCTGCTGGTTCCTCAGGGAGCAGGGAGCAACCAGCAGGAGATGGGAAGGCTCTGGGATCAAGAGCTCTGACACCAAACCCTCACCTACAGCAGCAGGTGACCTGTGGTGACAACGCGCTTCCAGCTGCAGGGCAGCTCCAGGGTGCAGGGGGGACACTGGGGTTGTGCTGGGCCAAGTGGCATCATTAGCATCTCATTTCCATTTCTGTTTGCTTTTAAAACAAAACCAAAAAAATAAAAAACCAACAATGAATTCGGAGGCCTGATCTTTGCTTCTGCTGGGAGCATGGCTGTGCTGGGTGAACAGATCCTCACAGGGAGACCCTCAGGGGCAGAGTCAGTGCCCTGTGACTCCCAGTGAAGTTCACAGGAAGCCAGGCATCAACTGAGTCGTTTCTTTGAAAATATTCTGAGTCTTTACACTTGAGGGAAGATGGGGTGTGGGAGTAAAAGAGGGCTACACTTGGGTTGGGGGCACATGGACATCCTGCTGCATCTCCCTGCTTTGCTGTGCAGCACCTCCCAAACCCAGATTTGGGGATTCTTTGTGCAGCAGGAGGTGACAAGGAGATGGGTGATGAGGGTGCCATGCCTGGACTCTTGGTTGGGCTCATGTGGTGAGCTGTGCCTTCCTCTGGGTTCTCAGCACAGGGAGGATGTGGAGCTGCTGGAGCACATCCAGAGCAGCCCATGGAGATGCTCCAGGGCTGGGGCCCCTCTGCTCTGGGGCCAGGCTGGGAGAGATGGGAGTATTCATCTGGAGAAGGCTCCAGGGAGAGCTCAGAGCCCCTAAAGGGGTTCCAGGAGAGCTGGAGAGGGACTGGGGACAAGGGATGGAGAGACAGGACACAGGGAATGGCTTCCCACTGCCAGAGGACAGGGATGGATGGGAGATTGGGAGGGAATTATTTCCTGGGAGGGTGGGCAGGCCCTGGCACAGGGTGCCCAGAGCAGCTGTGGCTGCCCCTGGATCCCTGGCAGTGCCCAAGGCCAGGTTGGATGGGGCTTGGAGCCCCCTGGGACAGTGGAAGGTGTCCCTGCCATGGCAGGGATGGCACTGGATGGTCTTTTAAGCTCCCTTCCCACCCAAACAATTCCATGATTCTCTGATGAGCTCCTATCTCTGCAGAGATTTGGATTAACCAGCATTTTTTGCTGAAACTCTGTCTAGTGGAAGGGGAGAAACTGGGAAGCTCCCGCTTGCCCAACAGGTTGGAGTCAAACCTCCTGCTTTGAAACCAAAGCATCATTTTGTAATACCATTTTAAACATTCCTGTGAAAATACCCAACTGACACCTTTCAGCCCATTTTCTTGTAGCTGAAAACGCTCAGCCTGCATTTGTAAATCACCCTCTCCCAATCTCCCCATTTTCAGTTATTTTCTGTCAAGTATCTTATCTCCCTTAAAACTTTTCTGCAAATTCCTTGTTCCTTTGACATTAAGACATAAGCTGGAACGTGGACGGGCCTCTGATCTTCCAAACCCAGTTAAACCCAGTAATCAGACTTTAAGCTGATTTGAAAGCGAGTTGAGCTCTGCCTTCAGTACTTTCTTTTTTTTTTTTTTTTTTTTTATCTGTGATTTAGGGAGAGATGATCCTGCTGTGGAGCAGGGACTGGGCCAGGTAATGCTCTTAAGGTCCTTACACCCATCTTTTCTCTCCTGTGGCTGAGTCTGAGCTGTTTGTAGATGAAATGGCGCCTTGGATGAATAAAAAAATGGGTTTAAGTGACAATTCTTCACAGTGAACAAACACAGGGATGGAAAAGACAGGAGACATATGCCATGTTTCTGCTCTGATTTTCCGTGGCCATCAGCTCGTCTTTAAAACAAATCAAGAAATAAGAGGAAAAGGGAAAATAAAACATAAAAAGAGCTCCATTTCCAGCAGCAATTACCAAATGAAGCCTGTGCTTAATGGGCATTTGCAGAGGGCACAGACACCACTTTGTGCCTCTGCGTTCTCATTAGGGCTCGTGCAGCTCCCAGCTGACAACCTGATAATTCTCACTGATAAAACAAATCTTTTTGGGTTATTGCTGCCTTCCTGCGCTGTCCCTGCTCGCCCAGCTCTGCCTTGAGAATTGTCAGGATTACAGAGTGAGCTGTGAAAACCCAGTTAGAGGGTGGAAAGTCTATATTAAAATAAAACAGCAAAACAACAAAGCAGAACACCCACTTTCTCTGCTTTCTGAGTTTTCTCTCTCATTCCACTTTTCCCTGCTATCCTAGGAGTGCTTGTCCTTTACGAATCCACAAACAAAAAAAAAAATTACAGAGCTGATTCTGATATTCCCTTTGGAATCAAATATTTAAATCTTAACTCATCACAAGGGTTTGTGCTGGTGTCAGAGGCCACCATGCCTTCCAGGGTGTGTCCCAGGGTGTCCCTCAGCAGGAAAAACTGGATCCCCTCTGGAATTAACCTGCCCTGTTTTGCAGGCATTGTGGTCTTTTGGGGTATCTGGGGTGAAAATCAGAGTTCCTTGGAGATGTCTGGGTGCTGGGATCCCTGGGATCTCTGAAATATCCAGGAATAAGGTGCCCAACGTGCTCCTGAAGATCTGCAAAAATTTCAGCTGGGCTCTTCACCTTGCTGTAATGTAAAGCATCTGGGATTTAGAAAGGACAGCTCTGCTTTTCCCTGTGCTCCTTTAGGTGGCTAAGAGCGAGCTGAAGCCATAATAAATTAAATTGAAATATAAGCGCTCGTGTGAGGGCACACGTTGGTTCAACAGCAGGGGTTGGGAATTGATGGAGCTTTGGAGCCTTGCCCCGTAGGAAAGGCCCAGCAGCTCATCTGGAAACAAGTTCAGATGCAAGAACTCGTGTCACACTTAACCTTGGTTCCGGATTAATCATCAGTCAATGATTAAATGGAGTCGGTGTAAATTAGGATTGAATTGATTTGGGGTGGATCACATGGAGACCGTCCTCCTTTGATAAATTGGTTTTAAAGAGCAATTTTTCCTCCAGCCCGGTCCCCTTCCTTGGGCTGAACAGACACTCAGTGAAGGGCACAGGCTCTGAATCCTGCCTGCTGCAGGGCCGTAATTCCCACCCAGAGAGGCTCCTGGTCTCACAAACCCCACAGGTAACTCAGTGAGGGGCAATTCATCTCCTGAATCCAGAATCAGAGCAAGACCGAGTGGTGGCAGAGCAATTGCAATGCTCTACAACCAACTCACACAAAAGACCACGCTCACAGGAGCCCAGGTATCAGCAGACCTGCCTGAAATGGCCCCACATTTAGGATCTTCCAGCTTTGGACTGTGGCTTTGCAGAGGGATTTTGGGGCTGTCTCATGCACTCGTTATGGACAGAAAAAAAAAATAGGATTTAACACTTTGAATCTCTGGAACATTTTGAATCCCTGGAATGTCCAAGGGCAGGTTGGATGGGGCTTGGAGCACCCTGGGATAGTGGAAGGTGTCAGTGCCCATGGCAGGGGATGGGATGGTCTTTAAGATCCCTCCCACACAAACCATTGTGGGATTCTCTGATTCTCTGAATGATTTTCAATCATGGCAAAGCCAAGGGAGGGTGAAAATAAAACATACTGCTCGGTAAACCCTGCTGTGGACGAGGTTACAGTGGCTGGAGTACTTCCCATGGAAAAGGAGAAGTGCCATGTCACACCTGAGGTGTGACACATCTCACCATGGCAGGAGATGACCTGGGGCTGGGATTTGTTATCAGAGAATTCTGGGGAGGGAAGAGTGAGGAGAGAGATTTGTGAGTTTGACAATGCAGCTTCAGCAAAAGACAGAGCTGAGGCAGAGCTGGGCCTTCCTTTCCCCTCCAGATGTGTGGGAAGCTCCCAGCAAATGCCAGGAGGTTACACCAGGGGAGGGAGGAGAACAGCAGCAGTTGGTTGTTTCCCTGCATGTTTTATAGCAGGTTGTTATCTGCACATCCTGATTTCAGAGAGCGCACGAGGTGGGAGCAAGGCTCAGAAGCAGAGGACCAACATCCTCTTTTATTATGTGTAATATAAAATATTGCTGCTGCTGGACATCCTGCTGCTTCTCTGTCTGTGATCATTGTGGCTGAAACACTACCACCACAATTTGGAATAAAACAGTTACAGGAAATGCTGGTGCCTCTTGGTTGGAGCTTTTTTTTCCCCTCAGAGAGTAAAAATATTGCAAATATTTGTCTGTCACTAAGTGCCATGCCCACCTCTGGGTCCTCAGCACAGGAAAGATGTGGAGCTTCTGGAATGAGTCCAGAGGAGGCCACAGAGATGCTCCAGGGCTGGACCCAGGCTGGGAGAGCTGGGGGTGCTCACCTGGAGAGGAGAAGGCTCCAGGGAGAGCTCAGAGCCCCTGGCAGGGCCTAAAGGGGCTCCAGGAGAGCTGGAGAGGGACTGGGGACAAGGGATGGAGGGACAGGGAATGGCTTTGAGCTGACAGAGGGCAGGGATGGATGGGAGATTGGGCAGGAATTGTTCCCTGTGAACAGGATAAACTTTAAGGTCCCTTCCAACCCAAACCATCCCATCATTCTATGTGGCAATCACGTAATTAAGCAATCACATCATTAACAGCTGCAGAGCTCAGTCTCCCGTTTGTGCTGTGCCAGGAGCACCCCGGACTGTTGCATCCCAAGGTATTTCACGGTGTTGGAAACCACTGGAGAGCTGACAGTTCCTGTTCCTCTCTCGCCCCCCTGTCCAGGCCAGGCGTCGTCGTTCACGCAGCAGCCGCAGGACCAGGTGGTGATCGCGGGGCAGCCGGTGACACTGCTCTGTGCCATCCCCGAGTACAATGGCATCGTGCTCTGGATCAAGGACGGGCTGGCCCTCGGAGTCGGACGGGATCTCTCGAGTAAGTCGGGAAACCACCTGTCATTAACAGGGAAAGCAGGAGCGCTCCTTGCACAACGTTTGTTTGGGGAATAATGTTTTCATTTCAACTCCAACAACTCCCAGCCCACCCAAACATAGGCACTGATGCTTGGAATAAACCAAAATCTGTTTCACCGTGACCTGAAACAGAACTGCTGGCTCCCACAGATGTCACCTGACCCTTTGGAAAGCCCTGGTTTGATTTCCTTGGAAACTAATGTCACCTTTCCAAAATGTGGGATAAAATGTTTTATAAATGTTGAAAGCGCCTGTTTTGATATTCTCAAAAATGAAAAGAACCATAAAATGTCCTGAGTTTGAAGGAACACACAAGCCTATGTTTGCTTTGGACAAGGGTTTGTGGCTTCTTCAAACTTTAGTTTTGGCAAATTACAGTTTGGTGACCAAATTCCTCAGAACTCACATTCCTTAATCCCACACCCACACTGTGATTGAAGGTTAATTGCAGCTGGTGAAGACTGGTGACACACTGGGGAAGTTTAGAGTTTATTCTGTACACTTTGCTGGAAAACACTAATTTAGAACTGAAATATTTCACATGAGTAAGGAGAATGTTTGCTGGAAATAGCCTGGGATGCCATGGAGCCCTTCAGGAGCTGCAGTGTCCCCCCAGGCTCTGCAGAGTTTGTACACGTGTGACACTTCTCAGCTCCTGGTGACCTGTGAGAGTTTTCCCCAAGGCAAGAAGCAGCATTCAGAAACCAGGGGAGGCTCTGTGCTTTGTGGTCTCCAGGGACCCTGCTCTTCCCTAAAGTGCAGTGCCTGCATCTTCTTTCCCTCTATTTTTTATTAATACATATAATTGCTCATTTACAGCCGTGCCCGAATGAGCAGCCCCGTCTTCGCCTGTTTTTCAAAGCTCTGAGCCACAATTTTTGCATCTATTAGAGAGCTGAGCTTTCCATGCAAGACCTTGCAACACGACTGAGTAACAAGAGCTCCAGTGAAGTAGGGAGCTGATGTGAATGACTTCCACAATTAACGGAGCCGGGGCTGCTGGAAGCCACAGGAGCTGCCAGCTCGCGTGATACCAGCTCAGCCAGTGCCTAATTAGCACAATACAAACAAACCCATCATTTGTACTTCTCACGGTTCAGGAGAGCAAATCCTGCTGTTGATAACTCGAGAAACAACAGAAGCACAAGCGTGTGCCAGTGCTGTGTTACACAGGGCATTGGGATGGGGGGATGGTGCCTTTCCTCCTGCGTGTCCATCCCGTGCATCCAGCCAGGCTGACCAGGGCTGCTGGTGCCCCCAGACCCCTGCCCAGGCTGGATTCCAGGGTGTCACCACAGCTGACGTCAGGAACTGAGGATATTCCATGGTGGCTTGCAGAGGAGCAGGAGTTGTTGGGTTTCCTGGTGGAAGGGCTCATCCCATTTTCTTGCCCAGGGAGGTTGTGAATGCCCCAGCCCTGGAAGGGTTCAAAGCCAAGTTGGAGAAGGCCTTGAGCAGCCTGATCCAGTGGGAGGTGTCCCTGCCCATGGCAGGGGGACTTGGGTCCCGATGACCTTTAAGGTCAAAACCAAACCTTCCAACATTTAACATTCTATGATCCCACGATTCCTTGGGATTTCAGTTAATGCTCCTTCATCAGCACTTCTTTTTTGAACCTGTAGAGCAAAACATGCAGACTCTTTCCTGAATTTGGCAGGTTCTTTCTGTCTCTCTCTCTCTCCTTGGGCTGGCTGCCAAGGAGGGGAGAAATCTGCCTGGATCCTGGGAATTGCTGTGGGATGCTGGGGCTCTGCACCCATGCTCTGCTCTCCTCATCCCTGGGCTCATGGCTCCAGCTGCCTCCTGACCCGTGCTTTGCCTTCGGCAGGTTACCCACGCTATCTGGTGGTAGGAGACCATCTGTCAGGTCAGCACCACCTGAAAATCCTGCGAGCTGACCTGCAGGATGACGCCGTGTACGAGTGCCAGGCCATCCAAGCAGCCATCCGATCCCGACCTGCCCGGCTGACTGTCCTCGGTGAGTCCCGGCTCCTCACACCCTCATGGGGCGTTTGTTGGGGGTTTCACTGCCCTCATGGTCACACTGTTGGGAATTTTGCTGCCTTCGTGGTCACACTGTTGGGGGTTTCGCTGCCTTCATGGTCACACTGTTAGTTGGGGATTTTGCTGCTTTTATGGTCACACTGAGTGGCTTTTGACAAGGTGTTTTCTTGCTGGATCAAGAGGACTGGGAATGAATCCATCAGGAGAGCAGTGGGGGAGCAGCTTAGTCTTGAGAACAGGATCAAAGGAAGCTGCTTGGGGAGTGAAGCCGTTCTGGGGTGGAGTGTGACAGTTCTAGGAGTAACACAGTGTTTGGCACCAAGTGTGTGGCACATCAGCTTTTTGGATTTATGCCCCAGTTCAAGGCAGTCTGTCCATAAATATAATGATATGAAGAGTGTCAGTGTCATCCCTTACGCCTTACCCTGCCTAGAGGACCAGGACGACTCCACCCCACGAGGAAAAGCTGGTCTCATACTATTGCAGTATTTTTAAACCATCTACATACTAATACTTTATCACCTGCGTTTCTCAGTAACTCATCTTTCCCATGAGCAGCACAGGAGGATATTGCAAACTGGAAGTGGCTCCCAAAATCATCTAGAGGACCTTTTTGTGTGGGAGATGGGTGGGGAGCACTGCCAGAGCAGGAGGGTTTTGTTGGCCATGTGGCAGAGCAGGAGGGAGGCTCTCCCCACAGAAGTGCTGGGAAAAGGCAGGCGCGTCAGCGAGCCTTCCCGGCATGGACGTGGCTTCAGAGAAGTTAATGAAAACGGAATTTTTCTTCAACAGCTTGGACAAAACCCAGTCTGTATTGCTGCTACCAGACTCATCCTGATTATTCAACCCTCAAAGTGAAACCATTTGCATATTTAAGTTTGTTTAAATTGGAGATTGGATTTCTTTTTTTTTTTCCTTGTTGTTTTTATTCCTCATTTGTTTCTAGGGAGGAAAAGAAAAAAAAAACCTTTTAAAAAGATCCAAATCAAGAATTTCAGTGCTTTTAGTCAGACCAACACTGATTAGTTTTAAGCAGCCAAAAAACCCAAATTAAAATACCAGCTGAAGATGCACCTCACTGGAGTCTGCACTATGAAAATGAGTTCAAATTCCTGGTTTGCAATTTCCCCTGCATTTGTTTTCCTCCTTCCGCCACCCTACAACGTTCCCTGCTCTCAAACTTTCACAGCTGCCAGCCC
The DNA here is from genome assembly GCA_013398615.1 of Brachypodius melanocephalos. Classification (NCBI taxonomy): domain Eukaryota; kingdom Metazoa; phylum Chordata; class Aves; order Passeriformes; family Pycnonotidae; genus Brachypodius; species Brachypodius melanocephalos. The sequence goes on along the minus strand of VZSR01001113.1, from coordinate 1,861,462 downwards.
TTCCTTCCCTGACCCTGACAATAATGATGATTTTCCTTTGATTCCTCCCACTGCTCAATCAACCCTTGGCAGCAGCTCAGAGCTCTGACATGTGCCCATACATGAAATAATCCTGGAAATGAATGGGAAAGGGGAACGTTGTCTTGCTCACCGACAGCCCCTCCTTCGCCTGGGCTCCCTCCTTCTGTTGTGAAAGCAGAATTCATTGCGGGAGCCAGACAAAAGAAATAATGTTATTTAATTAGAGCTAAAGATTTCAAAACTAATTTAGTCCCAGGGCGTACGTCAGAGCTGCTGCGAAGCGTTGATTGAGCAGAGAGATGTTTTTATGGATCAAAAGGAAATCGTTATTATCTTTGGGGTTATGGAATGTGTTGAATAGCTGGTAGTTAATGTTTATGTGGATATACACGGTAGTTGCTAATTGGTACATTTACCTAAGATGTTCAGCAACTTATATTTGCAGAGTGTTTTCCTTTTAAGAAAATTAAAGTTACAGAGTGTTCAATTTAGGCCAAATCGATGAGCCAGTGTGGGTTTGAAACCCCCTGGTAGCTCATCTTTAACTTTAGAGGTATTTATGCAGATGTTCTGAGGAGGGACACAGCAGTCATGGCCCCGAGGCTGCCAGGACTCCAGGAGTGTTTGGACAATGTTCTCAGGCACAGAGTGGGATTGTTGGGGTGTCTCTGAAGGGCCTGGGGTTGGACCCAATGATCACTTCCAGCTCAGGGGATGGTGTGATTCTGTGACATTTCAGGCTGATTGGGGAGGCAGGAGTGATGATCCTGCCTTTGCAGGGGTTGGTGATCAGCAGCTCACACTGTTCCTTTGGGATGGGGTGTCCTGTGCTGGCAGCGAGGGCAGGGGCTGCTGTGGGATCTGTGCTCTGTGTTTTAGCCACCCCAGTGGAGGGGACAGAAGTGGCACCTGAAGAGCAGAAGCCTTAAGCCCCAGTGTTTCTGACAGCTGGGGACAATGTGCAGCCTTTCAGGCTGAACTCACTGCCTGACGAGGGGTAACACGTGTCTGTGAAGGGGGAGAGACATTTCTGGTGCTTCCAGATGTGCAGTACCACCAGCTGTGCAGGCATCTCTGCTCTTAGCATGCCGTGTGTGAGCCTGCTGTAGTCGTGAGCTAAGCAGCTGTGTCTGGAGGGAGCTGCATCTCCCAGATTTCATCTCCCTGCCTTGGCAAGGGATGCCTGAGCTGCTGACAGGAAGATGCCTGGGGGGGCCATTCCTTCATCCCACTCTGCCCAGCTTCACCTGAGGCTGCAGACCTCCCCTGGGCAGGGGAGGATCCCTAAGGCTCCCTGGAGCCAGGTGCAAACCATGCAGCTCTCAAGGAAGCCATCGATCACAGCTGAGGCAGAGCTGAGAGGCTCTGGGTGGTGGCTGGGGGGCTCTGGTGGCTGGGAGCCCAACATCTGCTGCTGGTTTCTCAGTGACTCAAGGGCTCTTCAGCCAGCTGGTGTTAGAGGCAGTTCTGGGGAGCTCTGCCCCTCTCTATCACCCCCAGCCTTGTCTCTGGAAAAATAACCCTGCCTGGTTTTTCGTATGGGTTGGTGCTGCCTTGTCTGTCCTTGCCAGCTTTTCCACTTCCTTGGTATCAAGAAATCCCCTAATGCCTCCTGATTCAGGCTCCAACTGCTGTCATTCATGTCTGACAACAGCTTTATGGGGCTGATGCCTCCTACTTCCCTGCTCAGACTCAGAGCTACACCATATTTTAATTAAATATTTAAGGTTTTGTCACATTGTTTTCAGATCTACATGGTTAAATGTAGTGGAACAGATCATTCCATAGCCTTGGAAGTCCAAACACTCAAACAGATGAGCTTATTAATGTCATCAGCATCAGGGAAAATCTTTTCTTTGTGGAGTTCCAGAGACAAATATTGCTGGGAAATGTTGTTAATGCATCCCAGAGCTGGAGGGTTCCCCTTCTCCAGGTCTCCCTCACCTTCCCTCCTACCATTGCCCAAACTCTGGGGAAAGAGTCACTGGCCAATCTCCTCAGGATGTCTGCCCCAAGCAGGGAAGGTTGATAAATCTGATGGGATGGGATTTGAGACATATGGAGGCATCCAGATTTTCTGCAAGCAAAGGGTGTCAAGGCAGCTTGGCAGGGGAGCCCAAGCCAGGCAGGCTCTGGGAAGCCACTGGAGGGCTATTTGCTACCTGGTACATCTCTAATGGCAGGGCTGCCTAATTTATGATCTATTTAACTAAGCCAGGGTATTAATTAAATAAAGTAAGAGCCTGATTAGGACTTGGAGAAATTTAAAAATAAAATCAGGCAGCAATCGAGTGAAATTGCAAAGCAAACACTTTGGCTGTAACCACTGGAGAGTTCCCTCCGGTCTTCCATCAAAGCTCAGAGCAGGGAGGGCAAATACAAGAGATTATATTGCCAACAGATGTGTGTTGTTAAAATATGCATCTGCCAGCCTTGTAGCTCCAGGAGCCAGAGGGATCGCTCGTGGATCCTTCTGCACTCGCGGGACCGTGAAGGAATTCGAGGCCCCGGCAGCCGAGCTGGGATTTGCAGACACGTTAATTAGTGTTGAGTTCCCAGATCTGGGAGGCAGCCAAGCGAGGAGAAACTTTGAAGAGAGCTTTGGTTTCCCTGGGAGGGAGCAGGGAGGCAGAGGGGAGCCCCGGCTCACAGTGCTGGCATGGCTGTGG
>VZSR01001113.1:1848357-1858672 GCA_013398615.1 Brachypodius melanocephalos | reverse complement strand
GCCGTGCCCGGAGGATGGAGGAACCAGGACAATGAAGCAGAAGGATGACGAGGCGTTGGGAAGCTGGATGGCTCCTCTCCTCCGTGGCACCTTGGCAGGAGCTTGCCAAGGCTGTCCTGGTCTGGCCTCCCCCGTGGGAGATGTGGCACCTCCAGCCTGGCCATGTACCTGGGGCTGTCCCAGGAAGCTCCCAGGCACCACAGGGAAAAGGTTGGGCCCATGGGTGCCAGTGGGAAATCGGCCACAAGCAGGAAAAGGGAATATGAGGGTGTGAGGAGGGAGGCAGGGGAGCTGCTTCCAGAGACTTCAGGTGAATAATTGATAGGCAATTAACTTGTACCTTCACCTTTTATAGTCTAATTCTCTCTCTCCTCCCTTCCACGGCCTCTTCTAATATTAACTCTGTCTTCACGTGTGTCCCATTAGGAATAAAGCTTTCTTAAATCAACATGAATTATTTAACTCTACAGATTAAGTTAATTTGAAGTGAGAGCTCCTGTCTCTCCTACAGTGCCATAAGGCAGGGACAGAAGGAGGGTCACTGGGGTGTCAAGTGCATCCACATTCAATCACACCCATTTTCCTCTTTTTGTTTTATTTCTTATTTTATTCCAATCTTCATTCTTGCCAAGTCTTTCCAGTCCTCCCCTGCAGAGCAGAGTAAGCATTTCCATTACCAAAAGGATGGTTGGCAGCTTGAGACATCTGCATTTCCCAGCTTTCAAGCTCTTCAGTGGAGTTTGATCAGGAAATAAAGAGGTTATGTCCTGGGTAAGGCCCTTTCTCAACATTGGTTTGTAATGCTGAACAGCAAGGAGAAAATGTGAGGAGGTGATGTTTCAAATCCAGAAACAGTTAAGCTGGGAACCCTTTTTCCACACTTTTTAATAGAATTCAATTCTCTGAATGCAAAATTCAGAGCATGTAGAGCTGGGATGTCAATTTAGAACGAAAAGAAAAAAAAAAAAGAGAAGTGATGAAAATGTGATCATTTTCTTCCAGACAGTCTCTTCTCCTTGAACAACTTTGGGTCTTCACAAAGCTGCATTTTCTGCTGGGAATATTTTCAGTGGCAAAACAGCAACTGGCTCTACTGGGAATGAAACAGAAACATCAAACAATCGAGCGCAAATCCCAAATAACCTAAATATTTGATGTCGTGTCTGAGCAGCTTAAGTTTACAGCTCTCTGAGCCAGCTCCTTTTGATAGCAGGGGGTGGCCGGGTTTCCTTGCTCACATCCCTGTGTGCCTCTGGGGTGGGAAGGCATCTCCATGGGATTGACCATTGCTGCCAGGCAAACCCAGGGCAGTCTAGAGCAGTCTAGAGCTGGAAAACAGGCCACAGAGAGAGGCTGTGGGCTAAAAAACTGGGTCTTGAGATGGGTTCTCCCAAGGTGGGTTTCACCTGGGTGTTGGGAGGTGCTGTTTGCCTCGTTCTGGAGGGGTTTGCACCCTGTCTGTGAGGAGGAGGAGGAGGAGGTGAAGGAGAGGAAGGGAAGGCAGCATCTACACGAGCTCTGTCCTCCTTACTTTGGAGGAGACAAGAAAAATGACATCTTTACAAGGCCAGTGAGTACATCTGGGCTGGTGGTGGGTGCCAGGATGAAACCCTCAGTGGGACAGAGCCACCCACCTTGAGCTCTGCCAGGGTCAGAGCAGTGGAGGAATGACTTTGCAGTCGTACAAACATGGGGAGAAGAAAGCTAAGGAAGGGGTTTGTTTCACCTTACAGACATTAAATACTATAAGTGTCATAGAACCATGGGATGCTTTGACTTGGAAGGGATATTAAAGATCCTTTAGCTCTGCTTCCCTGCTCTTCCACTATCCCAGGCTGCTCCAATCCCCATCAACCTGGCCTTGGACACTCCCAGGGATGGAGCAGCCACAACTTCTCTGGGCACCCTGTGCCAGGGCCTGCCCACCCTCACAGGGAACAATTCCTTCCCAATATCCCATCCAGCCCTTCCCTCTGGCAGTATGAGGGAACATTCCTTGTGTCCTGTCCTTCCAGACCCTTGTCCAAAATCCGTCCCCCTCTCTCTTGGAGCTCCTTGGGGCCCTGGCAGGGGCTCTGAGCTCTCCCTGGAGCCTTCCCCTCTCCAGATGAGCACCCCCAGCTCTCCCAGCCTGGCTCCAGAGGGGCTCCAGCCCTGGAGCATCTCCATGGGCTGCTCTGGGCCCACCCTGGCAGGTCCATGTCCCTCCCCACAGGACAGGGCTGTGTCTGAGCAGGGGCTGGTGTTCACTCACATCAGGGGAAGTTCAGCAGGGCCAGGCCAGCACTAAGCAGATGCTGCCTCTGCTCCCTCAAACCCTGCTCCAGATGGGCTCACACAGTTCCTACAAACTTTGTATTCTCTTAATGCCCTGGGCCCTGGGGTTGATTGATGCTGCCTCTCCCATCAAAGTTCCCCTTCCCTGATCCCTCAGAGCCACACCAGCATTCCTACCTACACACTGAAGACGGAGGTACCACAGAGTAAACAGGAAGAGACACGGACAGAAATGATTAATGTTCGTGTTCCTGTGCCAATCTGTGATTCCTTGTCTCAGTGCAGGGAGGGCATCGTGGTTCTGACCTGTGCTTTTATCAAACATGAAGCTTTTGGTTTCTCTCTGCAGTCTGCTGGGCTAGGCTGACCTGATGGATGCAAAGCACAGAGGGCTGATAAAAAAAAAAACCTTCCTGATTTTTAGTCATCCCTTCATCTCTTCCCAGCCCCTTCTGCTGGCTCTGCCCCTGCCCTGGCCCCGTTACTGCGGGCTGTGATGGCCACGAGGGTGCTGTGAAATGATGTGGGGGTGCTGCGTGTCAGGACTCGCCACTCATTCCTGTGTCTGCACCCCCTCTGCACCTCACTGCCGTTCCTACAGCCTGCACAAGCCACCTGGGGCTGCCCCACATCACTCCAGCCTTTCCCTCTGCTGCACCCAGCCTCTCCAGCTCCCTGTGGACAGCAGGCATTATTTTGCTTCATGCGCTTCTGAACCGCTGACACCTCGCATCCTGCACCAGCCAGACCCCCCGCACATGCAAACCTCGCTTTGCTTTCACTCCTACGCACGATTCTCCCTCTTGCCAATCAAGACCCGGCTCCCCCATCCGCATCCTGCCCGTGCTCCTCTGCATCTGCATCTGCGCTCGCAGCAGCGCCTTTTGCGCCTCTCCCGGCTGAGCGCACGGATGCGATGCCGATGGCAGCGCCGGGAGCCGCCAAGGCCGGCAGCTCGGTGGGTTGTTAGTGACCTGACACGAGTATCGACTCCCTCTCCCCTTGTCAGCCGGCAGAGAAGAGCGAGGCTCTGGGAGCGTGGCATCACCGGAGCGCCAGCCCCCGCTCTGCCATCGATCGCCCGGGTGACAAATGAAGCGGCGGCTCGGCAGGGCAGGGAAAGCGGAGGAGCCGCTCTGGGAGAGGCTGCCTGAAGGGACCCCAGCCCTCTGCCCGTGCCCAGCCTGCGGGAATGTTGTTTCCTGGTTCCAAGAGCTTGGCCGGCCCTTTTTGCTTGTCTCGCATTTCTCTGCTGCGTGAAGTGTTGCCCAGCCTTGCCCCACTGTGCCCGAGCTTCTCTGACATCCATTGGATGGTTCAGGGATCCCAGCAGAGCTCCCAGCATCTCCCAGGACGACTCCCAGCTCAGCCAGCATCTCCCAGCTCGTGGTGAAGGAGGGGTTGGGAGCCCTGTGATGGATCTCTCTGTTACACATCCATCACGGTGCGTTCACGGTGCCGGTTCCTTTTGGTGCCCCTGTCAGTGTGATGGATGCCAGCCTCCCATCCAGCAGGAGCACTGGGATGGGTTTGGAGCTCTGGCACTCCTTTTTGGCTTCAACTGGGCTGTAAAACTGGATAGTCATGTCCTAATGACTGACCTGTGGCTGTCCTTGGTAATCAACAGGAGAATAACCTCTCCTGCCTCAGGATATTTCCCACATGCCAAGATGGACAAATGACCTTCTGGAAGGGGCTATTACTCTTTTTTTTTTACATTAAAGGTGCGTGGCGTGCCCAAATTTGCCCCCTTCAATGGGCAAAGAGAGGTAGAAAGCATGGACATGGCACTGGATGACCCACCCAGGACTCTCCAGCCTCCTCCTGCTCCGGGGAATTGGGCTGGTGCTCTCCCCCGGGGACAGCCACAAAGCCACAATATCGGGTTCCTTTAAACTCAACTCTGACCTCCACAGAGAGAGACAAGGGATTCATGGCAAATTATGGATTTAACACCTATGATGAATCCCCATTACAGCATGAAATGAGAAAGGAAAATGTAGCTAAATGGAAGATTTCCCCTGGGCAGCAGGAGGCTGCAGCTCCTGAGAGGCTGGGGAAAATAGAAAAAAAGAAAAAAATGGGAAAAAATAGAGAACTAGGAAAAACCTTGTTCCATTAACTAAATATTGCAAAACCTTTGCAAGCCACTGCTTGCAGGTTAGTGAGGTTTAAAGGCCACGGTTCAGACCTGTGACACATCCAAGGTTTTCAAATCCATCCCCTTGGTTGTCATGACAAGGGGAAATGAAATACTGTTGATGATGGTCCCCTGGGGGCTCAGAACAACTGATCCCTGTCTCTGGGGCCAGGACCTGCCCTTCTGAGTGTAGTCTGACCTGCTTCAGTCATCTCCCTTTGGGAAATGCCAATGCAGCACAGGAAGGATTAAAAAATTGCACTGGAAAGTGCACTTTTATCTTAGACCAGGCTCCTGGCTCCCAAACCTCCCAAGGTTTAAGGCCAGGTTGGACAGGGCTTGAAGCAACCTGGTCTGGTGGAATGTGTCCCTGCCCATGGCAGAGGGGTGGAATGAGATCATCTCTAAGGTCCCTTCCAACCCAAACCATTCCAGGATTTTATTACTCTAGGATAATGCAGCTGGAGATGAATTCCCACAGGGAGAAGATGTCAGTAGCTGTCACTGGGTGGCTTTCCTGGAAGTGCAGGAAGGAAGACAGGCTTTAGCTACCAAATAAGGGAGGAAAATTGGGGAAGGGGCTCTTAGAGTGCTGCCTGCTTGGCTTGTTGGGCAGAAAGGGAATTCGGTCATTTATGGCCTCAATGGAAATGGGTCTGAAGTCATTTCTGTGGTGCCGAAGCCTCCATGTGCAATCCTTCAGATCCCTCAGGCTCAAATCCCTCCCGTAAAGAACAGGAAAAAGGAGCAGGGTGAGGCAGGAACAGGAGCCTTTGGGTCATGGATGTGGTTCCTGTGCTCACTGCAGCTCCAGCTCTGACAGGAGGGCGTCCAGGAGCTCGGTGCAGTCACTCACTCCTGGGGTTGGGCAGCAGCCAAGCAGAAACACTGCAGAGTCACAGTTGTGGAGACAAGTGTCTATAATCTCCACTGAGTCAGAAATCACGGAGGAGCTGAACTCTCCTCCCCGTGACCTTGTGGATCCTGTCCCCATCCTCATGGCGATGAGTGCTGGACAGCCTGCGGTGGGTTTGGATAATCCCAGGAACATCCTCATACCCAGGGTGGCTGTTTCTTATTCAGGTTGTTGCTAGGGAATTCTGCAGAGATTCCTCTTAGTGGGTGAGAAGTGACTTTCAAATCAGTGGCAGCGTGAAAAAAATTGCGACGGAAAAAATAAGAGTCTTTCATGAGATCCCATTTAATTGCTAACGAAGAGAAAAATCACAGCTCTCACATTTGGTTCCCCAACAAAACCCAGATAGCAGCTGCCCCATACACATCTGATTCCAAGGGGTAGGTTTAAAAGATACAGAAGGTATTTAATGATAATGATAATGATTTACATTTATATAGTGCCTTGTATCCGCTGGGATCACAAAGTGCTTTATATATGTATGGATAAAAATATACTGGATAACAAGCACTCCATCCATCACCAAATCACAGCCCCTTCCCCGGTGAGGCTGCAAGCTGTTCAGGAAGGAGCTGCTGCATTTCCAGAGCTGCTCTCCCTCTTCGCTCCTACAGCACTTGGGGTGCTCTACGGTAATTTAGTAATAAAACCAGGTGATAAAAACACTTTAAAAACAACAATGTCATAAAAAAGGAGAACCTTCAGTGTCATAAAATGGCATGCAGAGGAACAGGAGGGGAAACATGTAAGGGAGAAGGTTATAATGATTTTAAAATAAAACAGAGTAGGTTTGGGTCGGGTATTGGGAAAAAATTCTTCCCTGTGAGGGTGAGGAGGCCCTGGCATGGATTGCCCAGAGAAGCTGCCCAATCCCAATGCCCAAGTGTCAAAGGCCAGGTTGGACAGGACTTGGAGCAACATGGGACATTGGAAAGTGTCCCTGCCCATGGCAGGGGAGTGGAACGAGATGGGCTTCGAGGTCCCTTCCAATCCAAACTATTCCATGATTCCACAATAAATAGGGGCAGTTGCCATCAGGAAGATCAGCCCTGTAGGAAAAAAGTCATCCAGCTGCTCTGAGTTAGAAGGTGAAGAGCTTGGCCAGCAGGAACAGCCCCAAAGCAAGGGTACCATCAGAGCTGGGTAGTCAGGGACCTCCCAAAATTACTTTGGAAGTAGCAACACTAGGAAAAATCCTGAGACCTGATGCTCAAATGGTGCTTCTTCTTCCATGCTCTGCTTTGTCCTGCAGAGGAGCAAATCTGTTCCCATGGGTTGGGTGCAACTCATCCATTCCCCAGCCAGCTCTGCCCATGCCACTGTGTTTTGGGGCCTGTCCTGAAAGGGGTGAAGCCTTCCCAGCCCAAAATCCTCCATCTGAAAGGAGCCACTCATTTGTGCCCCTTTTGGTGGCAGCCTCTGGCTCAGCTGGGCCTGGGAGGCAGGCGAGGGGAGGGGAGGACGGAAGGCAGAGAGAAATCGAGGCTCTCAGAGACATTCATTCAAAATTCATAGGCGCAAAATTGCAGTCTGCATGGATTTGTTTCCTTTGGAAAATTACAGGAAGCTACAGGCACCAACAACTGTTATTCAAATAGCCACTTTGGATGATTAGGATGGCAGGAGGCTGTACTTACACATGCAGACCCAATATAATCAGGCACGAGGCAGGGTAGGAAGGCAAGGCCAGGGAAGGGAAGCTGGAGGAGCTGAGAAGCAAAAACAGCAGCAGGGTGGCTCTGTGGGAAGAGCCACGGGGCCAATTCCAGCCCCACTGCTGGAGGCAGCAGGAGTAGGGTTACTTCCAGGTTTGGGGTGATAAGGAGAGCACAGAGCTGAGAGGTGGTTCCTGGGGGAAGTTTCTCAGCCCTGGTGGGTCAGCAGCTAAGAACAGGCAGTGCTCAGGGATAAGCATCGTTCCTGCAGCGAGGGTTTTGTCTGCTCTGCACATACATCACAGCCAGAAAGCACCACAGAGTCACAGAATGCCACAAGGGTTTGGGTTGGAAGGCACCTTAAAGGCCACCTCGTTCCAACCTTCTGTCAGGACACGGACACCTTCCACTATCCCAGGCTGCTCAAGTTCACCCTCCTCATCTCTTGCTCTCCTGCCTTCCAGCACAAAAATCCATCATCGCTCCCCTGCCTGTTATAAATCAAGGAAAAAAGTTTTGCACACACTGAATTTATTTTTTAAAAAAAAGAACTTTAAAGCCACATACACGCAAAATCCTGAGCAAATACTGCTTTGAGGATTGGCCCGTGGGTCAGCAATGAAACACGGGCAAAACATCTGAGCCACGAAGGGTGAAAATCCTATAATAGAAGTAAACTCTGCAGTAGAAGCAGAAGAAAAACCTCTTGTCTTTGTACTGGGGAGCTGCTTCTCTCTCTTTTAAAATGCTTCTCTGCACTACCAGAGGTGTCGTGCAGTGCAGAGCAGCAGAGAGCGTCTCATCCTCCGCGGGCAGCAGCTCCGGCTCAGCCCGGCGCTCCCTCCCCGCGGATGGACGGGTTCCAGCCGCGGCTTCGCGGGAGCCTGAGGTGTGGGGGAATGTTTGCACACAGGCCCTCGGCGCCCATCTGCAGCGCCGGGAGCCTCGGCAGCAGCGGAACACGTGGCTTGGCAGGGTTTGGCTGGAAGAGCCGCGGGAGCAGCGGGTGCACGCATCCAGAGCTCTGGATCCCAAATCGCCCCGGCCCTCAGCCCGGCGGACCCTCAGCCCTGCGGCAGGAGTGTCCCACCTCCTCTCCCTGGCTGCATGGGCACCAAGAATGGCTTTAAACTGACAGAGATTTGGGTTGGATATTGGGAAGAAATTCTTCCTTGTGAGGATTGTCCAGAGCGGCTGTCCCATCCCTGGAAGAGTTCAAGGCCAGGTTGGACAGGCCTTGGAGCAACTTGGTCTGGTGGAAGGTGTCCCTGCCCATGGCAGGGGGCAGAGCTAGATGGGTTTTAAGTTTCTTCCCAACCCAAAGCAGTCTAGGATTCCGAAATGATGGAATGGTCTGCCCAGGGAGATGGTGGTGTCACCATCCTGGATGCGTTTAAAAAAAGATTGGATATGGCACATGATTTAGTTGAGGTGTTGGAGCATGGGTTGGACTTGATGATCTTGAAGGTCTCTTCCAACCTAGAAATTCTGTCATTCTGTGATCTTTGTGAAGTAAAGAGAGTAAAGAGAGTAAAGAGAGAGAGCCAGATGGAAGTTCAAAGCTGTATTTATGGTGAAGGTGGATAGGAGGGATGGTGGCAGTGGGATTTTCTGGAGCTTGAGGCTTGGAGCAACCTGGTTGGGTAGGAGGTGTCTGTGCCCACGGCAGAGGGGTGGAACAAGGTGATCTTTAAGGTGCCTTCCAACCCAAACCATTCTGAGATTTTGGGATTCTACGGGTTTATGTTCCATCAAGCTCTTTTCCTGGCAAGTCAGTGATGTTCTAGAGTCCCTTGGTGTAAGACAAAGGTGGATGTGGATGTCTTGGAAAGGAGGGAGATCTAAGAGGGCAGAGCAGGAGGTCTGGCAGAAGTTGACTTTTAAGCACAGCTCAGAAGGCAGCTTGGACATCCTGCATGTGCAAGGAGACCTTCTCAGAGCCTGCGGACTCTCCTTAAACACAGGTTTCCCCCTCCCTGGGGCTTTTCGACATGACCTTGAGAATGGGTTGGCAGAACACAGATTGTGACTAGCTACTTTGCACATCCAGCCTCTTTCTTGTCTTTACAAGTGCTTCTCTCTTATCTGGTAGTATTTTGCAAAACTTCACAAGCTTCTAGTGGCAAGACTTTTGCTAAGAGGCTGTTGATAAATCTGGAGTAGGCAGCGGGAAAGCTTTAGTGACGTATTCTCTTCCTTTTGACTGGAAAAAGCAGCTTATCTGCTTTGGAGAATACAGGTTCTTCCTCTTTATCCACGCTGAAATCTTATCTAAACTGGTTCAGGTGGCAGAGCTGAGAGAAGGAAATAATTAAGCAAGAGACAGGTGAAACGCTGACATTATTATTACTTAAATGGCCCAAACCTTTTACCTCGCGTATTTTTTTATTATTGTTTTACCTTTTTTTTTACTGCTGGTGACATATAACAAGTGAGAAATCGGTTTTTCCAGGTTATCTCACCCATCCACACACTTGCCACTTTACCCCCCTCCTCCCCACCCAAATATAAATCTCGTTTAACTGGTTCTGTTGGCAAGACAGAGAAATAATTAAGGCGAAGGTGGCTGCAGTGTTGATGTTATTACTGTAATGCAGCAGCCTGTTTAGTTTCTTTGCCAATGAAATGCAACCAGGGGAAAATCAGTTTTAAAGATTACCTCCCAGAGATGCAAATAAAGGAGCGGAAACCATGTAGTCAGGAAGAAATGGTCTCAAACTAGGAAACATTTCAAAGTCGGTGACAGTCTCTTAGGGGCTTTTAAGACCACAATTTACCTTTTGACTGCATTCTATTTTCTCTGAAATCCTTTATTTCCCTCTTATTTATTGACTGGAGAGACAGCACAGAAACGAGAAAGTGATTCTCCAGCCGCTGGTCTTAAAAATCCATAGAAGGAAATTGTTCTCAGGAGTGCGGATTTTTGTTTTTCTTGGGCACTTCTTTTTTCCTCCCTCCTTGTTTTCAGCCCTCTCTGTGAACCAAGGCTTAATTGAATCACTTTGCCATGGAGGGGCCTCGAACTGGAAGGGATCAAGGTCAGCAGCTCTGTCTGAGAGCAAGAAGCCCTGATTAGAGAGGTGGGAGCCATGGTGATAACGCAGCGGGATGCAGCACATCCTGCTCTAGGCCAGCTCAGGATGGAGGTGGAGGTGGTGGTCTGTCCATCCACACACAGCAACAGCAGCTGAACCACAGCAAGGTGCTTCAGGGGGATTTCTTTTGTTTCAAGGATGGCACTGCAGGTTGGGAAATGGACATCTCTGTGCTTGGATTGGCATCCCAGCCTTGGATTAACATCCTGCTCTTGGACTGGCATCCTGCTCT
>VZSR01001113.1:1790132-1848257 GCA_013398615.1 Brachypodius melanocephalos | reverse complement strand
GGGGGGATCGTGTCCATTAACACAACTGATGAAACAGGAGCCATTCCCAGCTTTCTGTGTAGCCTCTCCTGTCTTCCCATCTCCCCTAAACCCTTTCTGGTTTCTGCTGCTGTTGCAGACTCCGGGAGGAGCAGCATTCCTGGGATGTGGGTCGAGGCAGCAGGATCCATCACCTTGCGAGCCCCCAGGACACCCCACATCCCTCCACATCTCCATTGCTGCGGCGAGAGCACCCTCTCCTGTCTCAGCTCTGCCTGGCTCCCTGCTCCCTCCCCTGGCAGATGCCAGGGCCGAGGCTCCATCACATCCCGGGGTGAGGCCATGGGGACAGGGACACAGCAGCCCAGTGCCCAAACCCTGGCCCCAGTGTCACCCAGGGACCTCCTGACAGCAGCACAGACGGCTGTTCAGGAGGGCCAGGGGAATATTTGAGTAAAAAATAATTTCTAGGAGAGGTCTGCTATAATTACTAATTAGATGGGGTTATAATTATCTCTCTTTGCAATCCCATACCTGCCTCAGAATAGCTCCAGTTCCTCCTAACAATTAACAGAGAAAGTCTTTTACGACACACCGGGTGATTACATCGCAATCACAGCCTCTGTGGCCAATGCTGCCTTATTAAAGAAGGGCTGATATTTACAGAAGAACATTGTGATCAAATTAGACTAAAATTAACTGGAGTAAATTAAGAATAAGAGGGGTTCTTTCATCTGCCTCCCTTTATTTTCTGCCACAGAGTTGCCTCTGGGGGGGTTATAATGCTCTGTGCGTTGATTGCGGTATTTGGGTAAAAACCACAAAAAGTGGCAGCAACTCATTTCTCTGATTTGCCTCAGAGTGAAATCTGAGTTTGCATCTCCTCATTCATCCACCTCCTCCTGCCCCACAAAAGGTCAGGCTTGAAGCCTGCCAGAGCTCAAGGAGCTCAATGCTCCCAAGCACAGGGTGGGGTTGTTGCGTGTCAGTGCAGGGGCAGGATCTGGACTCGATGATCCTTGTGGATCCCTTCCAACCCAGGATTTTCCATGAAACTACAGGGCCAGACCCAAACCTGTGGTGTTTCATCCCCCCCAGCTCCAATGAGCTCTGCCTGTGAGTCTCTGCCGTGCGGAGAGCATCCCAAAGTGCTCATCCCACACTTCCTGCTCAGGGCAAGGCTTTGCTCAGAGCAATAGCAGAAATGGGGTGGATTTCCCCCAACGATCCTAAACCCAACACTTGCTCACATTTAACACGCGGCTTAATAGCTCCAAACCCGAGGCTGGTGCTCAGCATTACGAACAATCGTCCAACGAGGAATTGGGAGATTTTTTTAATAGCAATGGGCCAAACAAAATAATCATCAGGTGGTTTGAGGGTTTCTCATTGCTTTTTCAGCACGAAGGGGAAATACTGGTGAGCAGAGTGTGGTTTCTGGGAGGTCAGCTCTGTCTGTAGGGCTCCAGAAAATGGATGATCAGACTTTTGGCAGAGTGGGGTGGGCACATGGAATGTTGCTTTGCTCCTCCTGAGTAGGAAGCTGAATCATCCTAAAGAATAGCGTAGCAGAGGCTGCTGGAGAGAATGAATAGCACAGTCTCTGACCCAAGCCTTGGGATAAATCATCCTTCCACTTCAAACCCATGAATCTGACAGGCTTTGAAAGTTGTGTCTCATTACAATTTCATCAATTTCTCCACCTTTACCTGATGTCTTCATTCCTAATCCCCATATCAAAGCCCCACTGGACACATGGGCCCTTATTGCGTCTTTAGCCACTCCTGGTTTTTCCCTTAATCCAGGAGCTCCATCCCAGCTCTGGTTTAGCCCGCCATCTGCAGTTCCTTCAGGCTGAGCCTCCATCCAGGCAGCTTCACTTTGACCTGGAATTCCCAGTTTGCCTCTAGATGGACAAACCCAGGGCACAAGCAGGGAGTGGTGGCACTTCTGCAGTGCAAAGGATGCTGTTAATACAGACAGTGCTGTCAGCATGGCAGGGAGATGGACACAGGGCACAATTCCCATGGGCTTTGGGGAGATACTTTGGGAAGATGCAGCAGCTGGGATGAAAAGTTTATCAGTGAACAGGCCAAGATGCTCTTTTTCCTCCTTGATTTCAGTGGAAGACAATCATGTGAAGTCGTTGATAAGGTTTTAAGCTTTGTCCTCTTCTTTCCTCCATTTCTTTCCTCTAGAGAGGAAGAAAGAAAAGAAATGACTGAGTTAAAACTGGGTGAATAACCTTCATTTTTCAGGACTTTTGTCATTGGAAAACTGAAAAATTCCATCTTGTCTGTCCAGAATGAAGCGTTGGAGTTTATTGTTCGTTCTATGCAGGCATGATGACATCTGATGGGGTTTTGCCTGCTGCCCTCAGTGCCTGCAGAGCTGGCAGCCAGCAGGGACCCCTGCCCTGCTCATGGGGTGACAGGACTGGAGGGGCTGGTGCTGGCAGTGCCCATGGGGGCACGTGTGATACCTCGGTGGTACCAGGGTGGATGGACAGGTATCAAGAGGGAGGTGGGAAGGGCAGAACCCTCCAAGGGTGTTTGTTCTGCTCCCATTCCTGCACCCCACTCATTTCCCCAGTGGGGCTGGTGAAGGTCGTGTTAGAGGATTTTTTCCCCTGCAGGTCCTGCCCTGGGGAATCAGAGAAGGAAAGTGGGTGTCCTTTATTCACATCACACCTGAATATTCACGAGAGCTGTGAATTATCCAGCTATGCCACCCGGGCAGGGCTGGGATGTCTGCCTGGAGATCCACCCCGTTCCTCCAGCAGCCTTGCTGCAGTGAAGGAGAAAATTAACAGCACTTCTTGCTTTGGGGACAATTCCTTCATCCAAATCACTTTTGAAATCTGGCAAGTGTTGGGGGTTTTATTTGCAGAGAGCACTCAGGGTTTGTCAGGAACAGGCAGCCACCTCAAGCCTTTAGGTTTCTAAATCTATTTGACCCATTCGAGGATCCAACAAAGGAGAAACCAACCCTGCTCCAGGCAGGGCAGAGCTGAACCCCCATGTCAGGTGTTCTCTGTGCCCTGCTCCTCATCCTGCCTTTGCATTAGGGCAGCACAGCAAACGGTGAATTGAGCTGGTACAAAATGAGCCCAGGGCAGGAGCAGCAGCATCCTTTTCTCGACTGGAATGAGTCATTTTTTCTGAAGTATTCCTGCTCTCCTGACCTCGCCGTGTTGCTCATCCTGTTCAGGATCTCCAGACGATCTTTGCAGCTCATTGTCAGCTCTAATTGCTGTCTGCTTGGGCCTCCTACATGGACAAGAGCAGAGCAAGGACAGAGGAATTGGTGTTAATGCCTGGCTTTGCTAGGGCACCCCACGGTCACTTGGACACTCCTCTTGGACAAATGGGAACAGTCATCCCTTTCTCTCTGGAGCTGTTGGAGAACAAAATCACCAGAGAAATGAGAAACCAATTTGTCTCCTCGGGTGGCAAATTCCAGTGTCAACCACAGTCCTAATGAGCTCTTGGGAGGAGCTGGCAGGACTTGGCATGGCCAGGATGAGCCACAGCCTGGGAAATCATGGAACGATGCTGGTGGGTGGCACAGTGCGAGGGAGGGACCTGCAGGGACAGCTCTGTGTGTGCAGCAAAGCCACAGGCTCTGAGGATGCTCCTGGTTTTGCTCCGTGAGCTGGCATGGTGCTGGTTCCAGCCCTGGAGTGCACTGACCAGGGCTGAGGTGGCCACTGGCACTTGCTGGTGCCTCTCCAGCAGGTAAAAGTGGCACCTGTGTGCTCAGCAGGGTCCCAGTACGTTGGTATTGGGACTGTGAGCCCCCTTCTGTGCTCTCAGGGCACCCATCCAAACCTGCAGCGTGTCCCTGCCCATGGCTCCCACAGAGCCATGCTCCCCAAAAACCAGCGCCAGCCCATCATTTCCCACACAGATAAGGCTTTCCCTCCTTTCCATGGCTGCAGGTGGTGTGATTGTGCTGGCAGTGCCACAGCCAAGGCTCTGGAGTGTGCTGTGGGTGCTCTCCCAGCATGGAATGCAGTGGGAACAGCCACCATGGAGGCAGCCCCGTGTCAGTGATTACATCGACTGGAGCTGGACAGCCCAACAAATGCTCCTCAGTGTGGTTTTTTTTTCTCCGCAAACAATCCTCCAAAGAAGCTCTGGCACAAGGGTGGCTGTTTGCAGACATGTATAACCCTTTTTATTGGAGCTGGGTTTGTTTGGGAAGCTGCTGCTGTGAGGCCCTGGGATGAGGCTTAGAAACAGCTGCGCTGCTCAAGTGGCACTCCAGAATCAGATGTCAGCTCCCCAAAGCCTTGAGACTGCATGGAGGAGCGAGGGAATTTCTAGTGAAAATAAAGCTGCTTTGCCTCTGTTATTGGTGGAGCATGCCAGGGTCATGTTCTGAAGCTTTGCAGTGCTGAGGACGAGCAAAGTGTTGGTTTTTCCAGGATGAAAAACTCCGCTCCTCCTCGCCTCCGATGGTTTTAGAATCTGGGCTGGAAGAAGAGTGAGAGATGATGTGACAAGCAGGGCACAGCTGCTGTGGATTTGGTGACGCTCAGTTTGCTGGCAGATGTTCGCCCCCATCCCTTCTGCTCTGCAGAAGCCGAGCAAGGCTCTCTCCAAAGCAATCCAAGGCCCCTGGGAGCTCTCTTGGCAGTGCCATAGGCCCCAGTTCTGGGGAGGGGGTGACTCCTTAGGTGGACAGCTGTGCCCTGCATTCCCTGATCCCTCTCTGGGGTGGAAAGCAGAGCCCAAGGTGAGGGACCTTCTTGTTTGAGGTCACTTTGCAATGCCCAGCCTGGGACCAGCCCAGGGCTCCTGCCAGAGGCAATTCAAGAGCCTGTGCTGAGTCAATTCCCTCCTTTCCATCTGTCTTTCCAAGGTCCCCCTCCTCTGGTGTCAACACAAGCTTAATGAAAAAGCAGCAGATGTTGCTGTGATTTCAATTTACTCAAGATTTTAACCTAATGCAAATGGTGGTTTGCATCCAGCTGTGACGAGGCAGCCTGTGCTGAGGCCTGGCATCTCCTACCTGTCCCGTGGCTCTGATGGCAGTCACTAACTTCCAAAAGTCTTCTCCAGGAGGTTGTCTTGGGACTTGCCCTGACCCAGAATATGCAACAGGACTTGCAGCAATTCTGGTGAGGGATCTGTGGGTGAACATCCAGCATTGCTGTGGCCTGGCTGGAAATATTTGTGTGTGTTTTGGAGGTTTCTCGTGAAATGGAGGAATAATTGAGAAGAAGAGCAGTCAATAGTGAGTGATTCATCTGCCAGACTGAGCTTTGCTCTCCCCCTTAGGACTGCAGAAGCCAACTATGATTTCCTGGCCTTATCTCCTCTCCGAGTGGGTAAACAACAAACCAGCTCCTCTGTCGCTGCCTGGAGTAGCTGGAAGATAGTCACAAGGAGATCTGGTTGGTTTGTTTGTTTGTTTGTTTGATGGGAAACAAACAAACACCTTCTCCTGTGTGTGGGCAGAGCTCCCACGTCGCTGTGGTACCGCCAGGTCTGTGCCCACCATCCTCACCCAGAACGTGCAATGCCGTGGTCACAACACGCCCTGGAGGCTCTCTGGGTATGAGAGCCTCACCTCCACCACCTGCCCCCCATTCCTGAAAAGCTCTGTGCCATTCACAGCCCTCAGGGCCAAAGGTCTCCAGCACAGGAGGAATGAGCACAAATTCACCTTCCAGTCTTCACCACCTTCCACTTCACAAAAAAAGACAGGAATGTGAGACAACCGTGTGTTTGCAGAGCCAAAGCAGTCGTTTGCCTCCTCATTAGACACTTTTCAGATGGATTTGGTGGTCTCCAGGCCAAAATAGGAATGGTATTCCAGTCCATACATCCTTTCCCTGAGACTCCTGCCTCCCTCCTGCCAGAGTCCTACAAGCCCATAATGGACTGAGATGGGCACAAGGGCAAGGAAAACCTTCTGTCACTGGGAAAAAAAAACATCCTGAAGCAAAGCAGGGGAGGAAGAAGTGTGGTCAGCGTGGAGCCCATCAGAAATCTCAGCCTGATTAGGAACAGTGATCCCCTGACACGGAGCAGCAATTTACAGGCACCATTAGCCCACGCCAGAGAGAGAGAGAGATGCCGAGAATGTCCTATTTTCCACCCCTCTGGAATGCCACACGGCTCGTAAAGGATAAAAATAATTAGCTGGAGCGTCTCAGGGATAACTGACAAGTACCCAGGGGCTGGGAGTTCCCCCAATGTGCCATCTTCATCTCCAGCATTTTGAAAGGGAAGGAGAGAAGCCGGGAACCAGCTCGGGGCGGCGGATGCTGCCGGATCCGTGGGAGTGGGATGGGCTATGGGGAACTCAAAGAGTCACAGCCTTCACTCAGGGCCCAGCTGCCTCTGCAGGGGCTGCATCCTGGGCTGCTGCCCCTAAATCTGCTGCTGCCAGAGCAGGTTGGTCACACAGGGACGAGCCAGGCTTTGGCTGTCCCCTCCTGCTGCAGGTAGGACTCGGATCCCGTTGTCTCTTCCCTCCTTCATCAGCCTCTGATCAGCCTCTCTGCTTTTGAACCTCGCAGTATTTTCTGATTATTAGGCTTGTTAAATGGCACGATAGGGCTGTCAGGAATAACAGCGAGGGTTCAGGGACAGGGCTGGGAACTGTCTGCATGAGCTACAGGGATGATTGGAGAGCTCAGGAAGGAACTTTGCATCACTCCCCTGCCTTCCAAGCCCACAGGTCCCGGCAGGACCTCATCCTTCCCAGCCAGTTTCTCACCAACCACTACTTGGATTCCCCTTCTCCCAGCTTTTTACCTCTTCTTCCTCAGTCTGTTCTATTTAACCCACCACCTCCAGGTCTGCGTGCCCTGTCTCTTTGGTCAGGCACAGCTTGTCCCAGAATGAGAGCTGATAAAGTGATGGAGCCAGTGGTCCAGGGCTGGGTGATTGGCTTTCCATTAAAACTCACTGGGAGCTGTTGTGTGAGTCAAAGCTGGGAAAGCATTCCAGCTGGGACAGGGCAGCAGAGGGCTTTATATTCCTGAAAGCAGCCACAGATTTCACATGAGCCTTTCCAAAATGAAAGGTTAGGCAGGAAAAACCTCCAAACCTGTGTTTTGACATCTTCCAAACATCTCCTTTCATGCTAACTCAACATTTCTTGTTTAAAAAAACCCTAAATTCCTGAGTAGGATTTTCTTTCCATTCCCTTCCCATTCAGCACAGTTTCTGTCCTGCCTTCTCCCTTCAGCTGTGACACAGCAGGGTCCTGTCCTGCCCCTTGGACCAAATAGCTTTGGGCTTTCTCATCTCTCTTTCCTTTCTCTTCCTTTCAGCAGCCAGGAGCCAAGGGATTAAACCCTCAGGAGGCAGGAGGGGGATGGTGATGGATGCTTTGGGTAATGCCAGTGGCTCCTGGCAGCTCTGGGTGCGTGGCTGCCCCATGGGTTTGTGCCAAAGGGACAAGCTGAGCATTTCCAGTGGCCGCCCCATGGCAGTGGGAGCACATCCACCTCTCCTTGTGGCAGGTGGGATGGGATAGCTCATGTCCCACCCCACAGGAGCAGCGTGCAGCATGCAGCAGGATGTCTGGCTGCCAGCAGTCCAGGAAGGCATCCCAAACCCTGCAGCTCTCAGCTGGGCTCCCTCTGCCACCAGGAGAAAGAGCTGTGGCCAACAGTGGCCTGGCAGCAGCTCCAACTCTTCATGCTGTCCATGGCTGTGTTGGGAAGAGATCCAAAACAGCTCAGAGCAGGGAGCTGGAGTATCCCACAGCCATCCCCTTGGGGCTCCAGACCAGGGGTACAATGATGGTGTTTACATATCATAAAACCATTTATGGGTTTATGATGTATAAACTTTGAGATCAATTTGTGAGTCAGACTGAGCAAGAGCTCCTCATGCACTTGGATAGTGGGAATAATGGGAAAAGGTATGGTAGAACCCCTCAAAGTGAGCTTCCACGTGGAATGAAAAGCTGATACTCCATTTCCAACAGCAGCATCACCTCCCAGCTCATTCTGTGTCCTTGGGGGCTCCTTTGCTGTGACTGAGCAGGGTCATTTCCCCTTCAACCTGGTAGAGCCAAGCACACCTGGTGAGCAGGAACTGGGTGTGGTGGGATTGGTGAGCAGGAACCTGCTGTGGTGGGAGCTGGGATTGGTGAGCAGGATCCTGGTACAGTGGAAGCTGGGATTGGTGAGCAGGATCCTGGTACAGTGGAAGTTGGGAATGGAGAGCAGGATCCTGGTACAGTGGAAGTTGGGAATGGAGAGCAGGATCCTGGTACAGTGGAAGCTGGGAATGGTGAGCAGGATCCTGGTACAGTGGAAGCTGGGAATGGAGAGCAGTATCCTGGTACAGTGGAAGCTGGGAATGGAGAGCAGTATCCTGGTACAGTGGAAGCTGGGATTGGTGAGCAGGAACCAGGAGCTGGGATGTCGTTAGTGCTGTCCTAATTGCTTTGTGCATGTCTCAGTCTAAGGAGGGGAACAGCCCTAGGGGAGCTGCTGCTTCTCAGCCAATAACATTTCAGAGGTGTTGCATGGAGAACAATAATGAGAACTGCCAGAAAAGAGAAAACAATAAAAAAATCAAGCAGAAAAAAAGTCAGAAGGAAACACAACTATTTCTGCTGCAGAAGCTCCTGGGAGCCATCACTCAGATACCTGATGCTCTCTCCCCTGCTCTTTCCTCGCCTCATTTCCCAGGTCAGGCCAAACCTGCTCGGATTCACCATCACCTTTCAAGAGGAATGAGACCAAAACATTTCCCCTATTGACAAGTTGCTGCCTTTTTTTGCTATTGATTCCTTAATTAAAAAAGAATAAAATTCCACCAAAGCAGACATTTCTCTGAAATGCTCCATCAGTCAAAATAAAAAAAAAAAATAAAAATAAAAAAAAAGAAGAGGAAATAAAATCAATATCCCATTTTAAAAAAACCAAAACACAATTGGGAGCAGATTTTGGAGCAGCCCCAGGTATTACATCTACTCCCTTCGCTAATGAGTTCTGTTTGCTCTGCTTTCCCACGCTCTCCAGTCCCTCTTCTCTCCACTGGCATCCTTTCCTCTAGACTTTTCCTACAAATCCCACTATTTCTGGTAGGGTTGTCACCATTTCTAGAGTGTGAAGCCCAGGGAACCTGCCTGTTTCCCTGCAGGGTCCTGTGCACCGTGTCCCTAAGGATGGGTGACACATTTCTCTTTGTGCTCTTCTCAAAGAAAAACCTTTGGCAAATCACGGAGGCAGAGCAATCCCAAAGCCAGCATTCTCAGGATCCTTGGGTCATGGCTTTAAGCACGATTCCTGCTTTTCCAGCCCCATTTTCCTGCTATTGTGCAATTTGCAGGCTCTCTGGGAATGCTGTATTAATGGCTTTGGCTCCATAGGGATGCCTTCACTGAGGGACTTGACTGTGAACAGCCACCCCAGGGGATTCCCTCCCAGCAGAGGTTTAAAGATTTGGGTAATTCATCTTAAAATGGGGGTGTGCTAATGATCTGTGCAGGATGAATGATCCTGGGAAAGGCTGCAGGACTGGAGGGGAGACAAGGGCACTGAAGTGTCTGTGAGGCTGAACCTTTTCCTCGTGGAGCTCTGAATCCCTGATAAGGGATTCAGCCCAAACCCAGACATGTGTCAATGCTGGGACATTGGGATTGATTGTGTTCCCTCCTGCACAGGCTGAGTTTGGTTTCCTTCGAGGCGTGTGGCCCAGCCACGTTGGAGATAAGGAATTGCACTGCATTGATCAAACCCAGCTGATGGATGCTGGATTCATCCCTGGGGATTTGCTCAGCCCTCACTGCAGAGCAGCTGAAGGTCTGCAGAGCCTGTGACCTCTGCAGCTCAGGGACACATCCCTGGCATCCAGCAAGCTCCCGTGGGATCCACCACAACATCATCAGTGATCTGTTTGATCTTTAAATGCTCTGCACGGTGCTTAAAGCAGAGCTGGGTGTTGTTCTTTGTTTGTCCATCCAGAGGTGGATGTCCAGTTCCAGCTACATTTTTCCCTGAGGAGATGGTTAGCATGGCATCCCTGGGATTCCCTGAATGAGGGAGAGGGTTTGGGACTCTGCCCAGCACAGCAGTGGGAGGATGTGGGGTGTGAGAGGCCTGAGGTGGCTCAGGCCATGTGTATTGACCAGGGAGTGTTTTTATGTGGCTGGAGCTGCTGGACCAGATGCCACATTGGGGTTGAGTCCAGCTGTTTGCAGGCCTGTGGTGCAGGCACTGACAGATCTGGGACATGGGATAAGTCTCTTTTTAAAGCCTTCATTTATTATTTCTGGTGGTGTCTTACACCTGGGAGGTTTGACTGGTACCCAGATCAAAGCTCCCAGCTCCAGCCCAGCCCTTCCTGCCTCGTCCATCTCGGTGCCAGCACAAGGCAGGAGCAAAGCTCTGAATTTCCATGTCCCTCTGGGGCTCCCTGGTGTGAGCTGCCCTCGATTCCTCTGCAGCAGCACAGGCAGGGATCTGAGTGGGGATGTCTCCTGGTGGAGGCTGGAAAGAGCATCACTCAACACAATGCACAGCCTGTTCCTGCCAAGGAAGGAGGGATGGAAGAACTTCCAGTTGGTGACCTGCAAATGAGAGTATTCACAGAATCTAACACTGGTTTGAGTTAGAAGGAACCTTAAAGTTCATTTATTCCATCCCCTTCTGCCATGGGCAGGGACACCTTCCACTATCCCAGGCTGCTCCAAGCCCTGCCCAACCTGGCCTTGGACACTGCCAGGGATCCAGGGGCAGCCACAGCTGCTCCGGGCACCCTGTGCCAGGGCCTCACTGCTATGGCCTCGAATGGGTGCTGGAAAGGGGCAGATCTGTCATGGTTGTCCTTTGTTTCCAACAGCCACAGCACAGACATGAGCTGTAGGCAACACTCCTTGTCCTCCCCTGATCCCACATTAGCCCATCTCCATCACAGTCAGCCATGGCCTCAGTTCTTGGAAGCCTCTCCATCCCTCCAAACTCAGTCTGTGCTGATGTCAGGTGCTCAGCACTTAGGAACAAGGATCCATGCCCAAAGAAGGGTGGGTGGGTCAAGAAATCTCATCATTCCTGCAGAGTGAAGTAGGAGCTTTCCCAGCCCTGGTGGGTCCATCCCAACATGGCCATGGAGAGCAGCACAAAGCAACAGCCTAAAACCCTGGGGAATCTCCACCCTTCCAAGTGACCCAGAGTGAACAGGTGTGAAAAATCTTCATCCTTTCCCTCATTTTGATCCTCCTGCTGTGCAAATAACCAGGGACAGAGGAACCACAGGGACAAATCCTGCCCTGGGAGGATGGCGGGGCCCTGGCACAGGGTGCCCAGAGAAGCTGTGGCTGCCCCATCCCTGGAAGTGTCCAAGGCCAAGTTGGACAGAGCTTGAAGCAACCTGGGAGAGTGGAAGGTGTCCCTGCCCATGGCAGAGGGTGGAATGAGATGGTCTTTAAGGTCCCTTCCAACCCAAAATAATTCTGAGATTCTACAAATTGAAAAGACATCCTTCTTCCTTGAAATGGCAGTCGTACTTCAAATTCTAGGCACAGGAAGTGCCAGGGAGATTTTTCCCAGCCTGGCCTAAAGTCTTGTCTCTTCTCACCCTTTCCTGTTCCCAGTTTCCTTGGTGACACATCCCAGCAGCCACATCCAGGTTTTCTCCAGCCCTGGGCTGCAGCTGGGAAAAGCAGCAATAGCCATGGCTTTGGGACAGGGAATGGTTTAAGGGGGAGCACATGGCAAAGCTGTGGTCTTTAAAGGAAAGAGGAGAAAAAAGGAAAAATCAGCTTTTCACCTTAAAAAAAAAAAAAAAAATAAAATAAAATCAGTCATTCCACACCCAAAGGAAGGTAGAATCCCTCCACTCTTCAAAGTGCAGTCTGGGAATGACAAAGCACCCCTGGGATGCCTCCATCCCTTGCTGGAGTGCCAGGCATTGGTGAGAGCAGGTGCTTCTCTGTCACTAGAGTCTGGAATAGCTGGATCAGAACAGGTACCTGCACATCCCTGCTGGGCCAGGCAGGGAAATGCCATAGGAGAGGGGAGGGCAAAGCCCCTGGCACTGAGCAAGTGCATCAGCACCAGGGCCACAACAGTGAAAATGAGCTCCTGAACTGGAAATTCCCATCTCGTTCTGTCTGCTTGTCCCTGAGCACCAGACAGGAGCCCAGGATGAGGCTAGAGATGCAGCAAGGCTCAAAATACAAACCTCCCCTCACTCTCCTCAGCCTGCAGGGAGTTGGGAAGGGCTGTGCCCACCCCCGGGATCACCCACCCACCATCTGCCCTGGCTGAGACAGGGAGCTCTCCTGGTGCTGCACAGTGGGAGGGGAGCCTGCCTTGCTCCCATTCCCTTCCAGTCCTTACACATGGGTTGGTGTGCCAGGCTCCCTGCCAGGCCCATCCCAAGGGAAATGCAGGATTCAGCTCTGCTGAGGCTCCCGGGTCTGTACGATGCTGCTAGGACAGTAAATACCATGGCTAATTAACAGCAGAGGTGTTGGCTAATGAGCTCAAGGCACGTGCAGCCTCAAAACAGATGCAGATAATCAAGGCACAACCCTTAACGACCAGGTCCCAGTGTCCCGTGTCATCCTGCTGTGCTCTGCATCCCTGAATTTCCATGGCACCTCCTGGCAGGAAGCAGGCAGGAGCTCTCCCCCCATCCTGCAAGAGAGGGGATCTAAGAGCAGCTCTCACCAGAAGGAGGGGACCAGCTCAGGGTTTTGCTCCTCTTTTCCTTTTTTTCCCTCTATTTTAATGAACAGTAATAACCCCCCTCTTTTTTTTTTTTTTTCCTTTCTCTCTCTTTTTTTTTTAATTTTTTTTAAAAACAATTTGAAACTATCTGACATATGGAAAAAATAATGAATTCGGTTTTTCGCCTGCGTTCTCTGATCTGTCAGTCTGCACCCGGGAGCCGCGCACAGGGGGAGGAGGAGGCAGGGGGTGCTGGCCTACATTGGGGAGATAATGATGTTCCTGCTGATCCCCCTCCCAGGAGAAGGTTCAGGCATGTCCTGCAGCTCAGCCAGCCAGGAAAAAGCCACAGCCTTTTCCCTCAGCTTTGTATTTCTCTTTGTGGGAGGGTGTTTGCAGCTACAGTAAAGAGAGATGTGCTTGGAGCGTCTCTGCAATCTCGTGGGGGCTCCGGGACTGGATCCATCCATCCCTGCTGCCTCCAAAGGAGACTGACCCAGGGCTGTGCTCTTCAGTTCCAGCATCTGCCCCAAAAGCATCTCTAACCAATCTAGTGTAGGATTAGCGAGGATGCTGCAGCCTCTGTGGAATCCCAGATTCGTTTGGAGAGTTCCAGAATCTTTTTAGCTGGAAAAGACCTCCCAGACCATCAAGTCCAACCTGTGAGCAATCCCTCCTTGTCAGCCCAGAGCACTGAGTGCCACATCCAGTTGTTCCTTGAACACCTCCAGAGGTGGGGACTCCAACACCACCCTGGGCAACCCCTGCCAATGCCTGAGCACCCTTTCCATGGAGAAATTCCTCCTGATGTCCGACCTGACCCTCCCTTGTGCAGTCTGAGGCTGATTCCTCTTGTCCTGTCTGTTCTCTGGGAGCAGAGCCAGACCTTCACCTGTTTCCACTCTCCTGTCAGGGAGTTGTCCCCCCATGAGCCTCCTTTTCTCACAGAAGGTGTCATGTGGGACACCCAAACCACAAAGTCCCTCCAAAGCAGGTGGGGGCTTTGGACTGGGCTGGCACAGGTCTTGGGGCAGGGCAGCTGGGCAGAGCAGGAGGCTTGCACAAGAGCAGGGATGAAGGGATATTCCAGCTGGGAAAGCCTGGGATTCAGAAATCTTGGTCTATCTGTGCCTCAGTTTCCCCTGTGCCCAGAGCAGCTGTGGCTGCCTCTGGATCCCTGGAAGTGTCCAATGTCAGGTTGGATGGGGCTTGGAGCTGCTGGGACAGTGGAAGTTGTCCCTGCCTATGGCAGGGGTGGAACTGGATGAGTTTTAAGGCCCTTTCCAGCTCAAACCATTCCATAATTCCATGGTTTTATACTCAGCTGCCCATGCTGGGGAGGGGCATCCCCAACACAGGGATCCTGTATGTGACAGGGGCTCTCATCAGTAAATTTGATTACATCAGTGGTAACAAGGCTGGGTGGGCAGGTAATTTTTCCTCCACTCCTCTCCCATCCCTGCTGACACATCTGGGAAACTTCACCCTGGCTTTCCACCATCCTGACAGGCAGAATTGGAACCATTAATCACGGTTGTCCCGGATCACGGACCCACCCCTCTCTGTTGTGGGCAAAACTTTTCAGTTTGCAGGCAGCCAGAGCAGACACAGCAAAGCAAAACAGCTCCCTCCAAATCCCCCCACCCTGAGTGAGGGATTGGCAGTAGCTCTTGACATGATCCATCCAAAAACACTGCCTTGGTGGGGAGAATCGAACGAGGGCCTGACAAATGCAATATATTCTTTGGCATTGTGTTGCCCTTTCAGCTAGGGGAGAAAATTTTAAGTTTTTTACTCTTTTCAGAGTGAACATTCCTAGTAAACAATCCATACCTGGCCAGCTACCTGCCTGCACAGCATCTGGCTCTTTGTTAAACTGTGGGAGGGGGCTGCCAAAACTTCTTTCTCCTCGCATAGAAGGCTTTTCAGTAGAATACAAATGCTCCTTTATCCCATGACAGATTTGCTTGTGTGCTCTCCAAAACGGATCCTGCCCAGAGCCAGCTCTCACAAAGGATTTCAGAACTTTGACATTTGATTTCATTCCAATCCATTGTGAAAACTGAATATTTAAAACACTCTCTAGCCAAGAATCTGGGAGCAAACCCCTCCTCAGCATGAAAAAGCAGAGTATTCCAGTGATATTCCTCAAAATGACCTGGAGAGGGCTTAGATGGAGGAAAATCAGCACTTTCAGGGCACTGAGTGGGAAAGCAGAGCTGAGCTTTGTTACAGTGAGATAAAAACATCTCTAGGAATCACTTCTCAATTTTAGGGATCTGCATTCTCCATCAAGACACTGTTCCACTGGAGAAATCCATCCTGCTGACCCTAGAAATGTGGAATACATGAGACTTCCAGCAGCTGGATGAAAAAAAGAGACAAATCATTAGGAGAAAATAGGGTGGGGGGGGAAGGGGTGGCAATTTTAGGAAATATTAGTGGCTTGTTTCTCATGAGCTCCTTGATGTGAGGAGGGTCTCAGCTGCAGAGACAGGAGGGAAACAGGGCTACAGATGTCTTGGGATGGAGAGGAGGCAGGACCCCTGGCAGCTGCCTGGTCCCCTCCCGCTCACACACACACCCTGAAGTGCCACAAGACAAATAGGACTCAGAGAGAGATGCACTATTTAAACTTTCATCACTATTTTTCTCCCTGGCTCGCCTTGTTTCTTTTGATTTATTTTTTAGTGCGTTTTCCCCAGGCTGTGCTGTTCGCCTGCATCTCTTTCCTCTCCTTCTTCTCCCGGCAGCAGCCGGCGCCGTTCCGGGGCACCAGGAGCTGCCCAGCATTTTTCAGGCTGTCCAGGCTCAGCTCCCATGGGTGGGCAGGAGGAATGAGGCAGCAGAGTAGCATCAGCCTGGGGAAGATGTGGCCAGGACACAGCAGGGACAACAAGGGACCTGTAGACACGACATCCTCCTTTTGCCATCCATCCCTGACTGAGCAAGGACCAGGGGACAGCTCTGTATGGCACGGAACAAGGATCCCATCCCATTGCCACCCATCCCAGGGTGGGTGACTCTGCCAGGGCTTGGCCTGGGATTGATGCAGGAAGGGTGCCAGGCATCCTGCAAAGCACCAGCCTTGCATGCCATGCCAATCTTGGCAGGGCCAGAGGCTGACAGCACACAGAGGGGGCTGGAGGCTTGGAAACAATGCCAGAGCTCAGCCCAGAGCCAGTGTGGCCTCTGTAAATTGACTGTGGACAGCATGGGCTGGGTTGTTTTCAGCCTGTCTTGCGTAGGGAAGGTGCAAACAGCTCCAGGGGTTATTTTGCAGAATCACAGAATCATGGAATGGTTTAGCTTGGAAGGGACCTTAAAACTCATCTCATTCCACTTTATGCCATGTGCAGGGACACCTTCCCCTAGAACAGGCTGCTCCAAGCCCCAGTGTCCCAGCTGGCCTGGGACCATTCCCAGGAATGGTGCACCCACAGCTGCTCTGGGCACCCTGTGCCAGGGCCTGCCCACCCTCACAGAGAGGAATCCCTTTCCAATATCCCATCCATCCCTGCCCTCTGGCAGTGGGAAGCCATTCCCTGTGTCCTGTCTCTCCATCCCTCGTCCC
Source organism: Brachypodius melanocephalos (assembly GCA_013398615.1). NCBI lineage: Eukaryota > Metazoa > Chordata > Aves > Passeriformes > Pycnonotidae > Brachypodius > Brachypodius melanocephalos. Next base: position 1,832,052 of record VZSR01001113.1, on the reverse strand, counting down.
CAGTCCCTCTCCAGCTCTCCTGGAGCCCCTTTAGGCCCTGCCAGGGGCTCTGAGCTCTCCCTGGAGCCTTCTCCTCTCCAGATGAGCACCCCCAGCTCTCCCAGTCTGGGAGCATTTCCACGGACTCACTCCAGCAGCTCCATGTCCTTCCTGTGCTGAGGACTCCAGACCTGGACTCAGCTCTGTGGATGGGGTCTCACAAGGGCAGAGCAGAAGGGCAGAATCCCCTCCCTCATCCTGCTGCCCACACTGCTGGGAATGAGCCCAGGATGTGAAAATAAGGATGAGTGGAGCCTCCGCCTGCTGAGCAGCCACAGACAGGAATGGTCTCCAGGTTTCAGATGTAGGATGCAAAGGAAGATCTGACCAGTCACACTTGGAGGGGGAATGTTACACACTGGAGTCAGGAAGGGCTCTCAGCCCTGGGCTGACCCCAGCTAAACTCAGACCACTCACTCTTGTGTTGTTTGTTTTTCTTTACCTGCCAAAACAAAAGAATTGAAATCCTGATTGCATCAGGAAGGGGAGAGGTAGAATGGATGCATATCAAGACAGTGGAGGGGAGGATGCAATTGGAACCCAGGGCTAGGTTTCCTCCAGATCTCAGGTCACCAAGCCCCACAGTCCTGCCCCAAGCCCCCACTCGGTGCTGCCCTGAGGAGCCCAGCCCATGACAATGCTCAGACAGCAAAATCCCTGCCTTTCAAGTGTTGGACAAAACCTAAGAGTCTGTTTATATCCTTCCTAGCTCTGAAGAACTGCTGGAAATCTGAATCCTAAATGTGTAAAGGCCTGATAAATGGAAAGCTGAACACTCCTGGAGCTGTAAGCTGCTCTGCAGTGGTTTAGGCCCTCACAATTTGCAGCCTTCAGGGTTGATAATACAGCAAGACCCTGAGCAGTCTGCTGGAAAACTCTGCCAGAAACACAATCCCTGTAAGGGGATTCTCTTATCCAGTGTAGCAAGCTTCATCCTAGAAGCAGTTTTGTGTTCTAACCCTTTTCCTCCCCTTGGAAAGCTTTCCTAGACACTTGATGAAACAGAGAACCTTCTTTCTCCCCCAGCATCCACATTTTCCTGCTTTTTCCTTTGTCTTCTCCCAACCTTCTCCTGGTTCTTTCACTGCAACTCATCCCAGTGAAGCCTCCCAGCCTTCATTTTGCCAATTAAACCAGCCAACCTCTGCTGATTTCGCCTGGTAGGGGTGCTGCTCTTTTCCTTTGATCAGCTCCAGGGAGTTCAGCATCCATGACTGTGGCCAAAACCCCCCCAGAATCTCAAAAGCATCGTGCAGAGCAACACCACTAAAGCTCCAAAATGCCCCCAAGGCTGGTGGGGAAAGCAGACACTGTCTGGGAAGAGGAGGCAGCTCCCTGCAGTCCTCAAGCAGAGAAGAGGATGTTCTGATCCCAAATGATGCACAGAAATGATACCACAGCCGATTAACTCTTCATTCTGCTGAACATCATCAGCAAGAGCTTACTGCCAAAGTCACACCCCCAAAGTCTTGATACATTGACCGCCTTTTGGACCAGGACAGGATGACAGATACACAGAATATGTGGGGTTGGAAGCCCACCGAGTCCAACCCCCCTGCCACGGGCAGATAATGTCCAGGGAACCTCTAACTAAAATATGAGAGCTGAACAGAAGCAACACAGATGCAACCCATGTGGTTAATCCTGCGTTCTCCATTTATTATCACGAAATGGCTGCTTATATACAGTCTCAGATAGTTTACAGTTGCAGGTGTTCTCTGATTGGTATACAGTGTAAGAAGGAATGAAAACAACTTCACCCTTAAGGAAGCCCCCGGTGATAGAACAACAAGTAACATATCTGGTACATAAACACACCTCAATAAGAATTTCTCACTGCATCACAATTTTGGCAATTACTACCAAGGCCTAAATCTGAGGCCTAGCCCAGGATAGCTCAGATCTCATGCCCACATTCCCTACAGGCAGAGACGCCTTCCACCAGAGCAGAGGATCACGATCTTCCAGAGGCTGCAGGTTGAATCCTGCACTTCCACAAGCGCCTTGCCAGCCAGCAAGCCCGGACTCTGAACGCCCCAGCGTGCAGCAGAGGTGGGATTTGCAAAGGCGAGCTCTGTTTGCAGGGTTTGTACTCCAAAGCCTCCCTCAGGGCAAGCGGCTCGTGCGGGTCAGGCCAGCGCCGGGCCCGGTCAGGCCCAGCAGCTCCTCGGTGACGCCTCATGAGCCTGACTTGTCTACAAGAGCTGAACATGCCTCCCTGACAAGCTGCAAGGCCGTGTCTGAATGCACAAACACTTCACCACGGCAGAGCAAAGCTCCCACATCCGCCCTGGCTGCACAGAGGCTCGGCTGAGGCAGCTGAATCCCTCAGGGCGGCCTCCCCAGGGCTTCCCTCGCTGCAGAGACAAAACACGGCAGCAAAGGTACCCGTGTTCAGCTTGGCTTTTTCATCTCCACAGGGCTTTGTGTTCTCACTGAGTGCTCCCTGCGAGGCAGCTGTTCCCACCGGGGAGGATGGGGATGCTCTTGATTCATCAAAGCATCACAGAATAGGATTGGAAGGGACCCTAAAGCCCATCCAGTGCCATGCCCTGACATGGGCAGGGAAATCTTCCACTATCCCAGGTGTCTCCAAGTCCCATCCAACCTGGCCTGGGACATTTCCAGGGATCCAGGGGCAGCCACAGCTGCTCTGGGCAACATGTCCCAGGGCCTCCCCACCATCCCAGGGAACAATTCCTGCCCAATATCCCATCTAGCCCTGCCCTCTGTCAGCTCAAAGCCATTCCCTGTGTCCTGTCCCTCCATCCCTCGTCCCCAGCCCCTCTCCAGCTCTCCTGGAGCCCCTTTAGGCCCTGCCAGGGGCTCTGAGCTCTCCCTGGAGCCTTCTCCTCTCCAGGCTGAACACACCCAAATGATTTACACTTGTTCTCTCAGCTTCAAGGACAGGAAGCTCCTTCCAATGGTTCATGGCACATTGTGATCACCAGGAGCATCTTCTGGTCACTGTTACTTGTTTAAGTCCCACATGAGCTGGGCCCAGAGCCCCGAGTGCCACAGACCCTGGGGCAGGGGAGCCATGAAGATGAGCAATGCATCAGCCAGGCCTTATCCAAGGGGGCTCTTGTGCTGAGTCTAACACCAGCTGAGCATTCCTTGCAGATATTTGGCTCAGGGCAGCCCTCAGGGGCTGCTCAGTGTCTGCCTCTCCAGCCCAGCAGCTGGGTGGCCCTTGCTCATCAGCAGGTGTTGGGGTTGAATCACTTAACACTGAAGAAGTGGTTGGCCCTAGGAAGAGGAGGTGGGTTACACAAACCCAGCAGCCACAACAACACAGGAAAACAGCCTTAATTAGGGAAAATATCCTGGTGGCTGCAGGGCTTTTTGCTTCTTCCACTTCCAGGACCTGGCTGCTGCAGGATCCTGTTGTCTCAGTAAATATTGCTAATGACTGAGGCTCTGTTTGCCTGCCACATCCCTGTCCAGCTGCCAGGAGGATTTGAGGACATCCACCTCATTCCTGACCCAAAGGCAGTGTTGGCCTGGGGTCTCAGCCCAGCACTGAAGAATTCTGTGGGGTTCACTAATTAACCACGTTGTGCAGGGTGGGACAGTGTGCAGGAAAGCCTCTAACAACTAATTTTAAAAGCTGATGAATGCACCAAGAGCACCACCATTTAATTTATGATGATGTGCTGTAAGTGCACTTTTCCAAAGGGCAGGGAGCAGAGACCCCAAGCTGTCCCCTCTCAGCCAGGCAGCCCAGAGCTGTGGAGAATGGATTTAAGCCTGTCCAAATCTGGTTTAAGAATATTCAGCAACTCCTGTATTTTGACAGAAAATTAGAGGTTTGTGAGGGAGAAGCTTGTGAGCATTTCTTTGGAAAGTTTTGTCTGCAGTGAAGAGAGTGACAAGTGTCCAGCTGAGGTCTTGAGGGCAATCTGGGGTGACCTGCTGGGGTGATGACCTCCACCCCAGAAGATCCCACTCTCATGTCCATTTGGGGATAATTTATGAGGACTCCCACCCCATAAAGATCTGCATGTCATAGACTGATGGAATCATTCAGGTTGGGAAAACCCTGTAAGCCCATCAAGTCCAACCATTCCCCCAGCACTGCCACCGTGTCCACCACTAACCATGTCCCCAGGTGCCACATCCAGGGATGGGGACTCCACCACTGCCTTGGGCAGCCTATTCCCACCTGACCACCCTTTCAGTGAAGATCTTTTTCCCTAATATCCCAACTACACCTCCCCTGGTGCACCTTGAGGCCCTTTCCATCCAGCTTTCTGTTCTTGTGGGCTTGAACTGTCCTGGATCCCTTCTCCATCACTTTAATCTTCCTGGGCATGTGCTGGTTAACTCCATTTGCTTTGCTGTCAGGAATAACCCCCCTGCAACCCCAAACAACTCTTCCTATTTATATCCCTGGTTTAATCACGAAGGCTAGCGCTTCCATAGCTACGTGATTAAAAATTAGGAGACCAGATTCTGTAGTGGTGCCTCATAATAACAACCAATCCTGGGAGCAGAGTGGATGAATAATGGATCATGGCTCCATGCTACTGCTTTTTGCTTTCCCTCCTTTCTTCTTCTCCCCTTTTCATCTTTTCATTCTCCTCCTCCTCCTCTTCCTGCTCTCCCAGGCTGGAGTTGGAGTGGGGAAGGAATACATCCATCCTTCATGTTGTAGAAGTTAGAGAGACATCACTGATTCCTCTTCATCAGACCCTCCACCCCAAGCAAACTCCCTGTTAGGGAGGCTGGAGACATCAATAATTCACAGCTACCTGGAGGAGTGGGCGATGAAAACCATTTACTTGGGAAGAGGTAGCCAGAACCCATCCCCTCCTCATTGCCACAAGCAGCTCCTCAAGGCTGGCTGCTGATCCCATAGGGAGAAACAGGAGCAAAACTGTAAAAAAAGAGGATTTTTGGCACAGGCCAGCCAAGTGATTCCATGGTTGTTTGCATTATGTTGTCCCCTGCCCCATAATATCCCCTAGTGGACAGGCTAGATTGCTTTGCAGGGGAGATGCTGCTGCAGGAATAGCAGGGGGAAAAACGGCAGGAATGTCAACTATCCCACCATAAAAGTTCCTTTATTAAATTCCAAGATGGTCTTCAGAGAAGGATTTGTGGGTTGGTTTATTCTCCACTCTACAAGATGAATTTTCAATATTTTTTACAACCAGAGGTCAAATTCAATTAATGGATTCAGTGAGGGGGAAAAAAAAACTATTGAAAAATGCCAGATTTGGTTTTAAACAGCATAAACCCATCCAACGAAATAAAATAAATAAATTTTTTAAATTAAAATTCGTACTTCTTTTATAGTTAAATAACATCAGAATGGAGCAGAATTGTTCCCACTTTCACATCGCACTGATGGGCATTCCAACTAACCCAAACCACAGATTTTCAGGGTTTTTTCCACTCTTTTAGTTTAGGGAAGAAAAAAAAAAAAAAAAAAAAAAAAAAAAAAAAAAAAAAAAAAAAAAAAAAAACCTACATTTTGGATCCGTGTAAAAAAGCTTTTCCCCCCCCGGTCCTTGTGTTCCACCCACTGAGCTGAAAAATCCCATTACTCCCAGCGCTTGGCAGCCGGTGTGCGCAGCGGGGTGTGCCCGCAGCACATCTGCAAATCCCGGCCTGGGGCAGGCTGCCACCTCTGCACTGTCAGGGAACACAATCCCTCCCCAATTCCCGGCCCAGCCCGGCGCTGGGGGAGCCAGTGAGGAGTTTTTAAATCCTCCTCAGCCAACCAAAACGTGGGGACAGTTCAGGAGTAGAGATGAGCTTGGGGATTTCGGAGGGAGCTTAAACCAACCTTGGCTCCCAGGGGGAATAGCACCAACCAGCTCCACTTTGGCAGAAAACTCTTGGATTTCACCCAACATCATCCCCTCCAAAGGATGATGAGGGTCACAGGGTTCTGCCACCCACTTCTGATGGGCAGCACATCTCCCTGGAGCAAGAACAGCATTTGGCCTCCCAAAGGTCATGGCTGGGAGGAGCTCCGTGCCTTTGGGTAGAGGTTTGGGCTGGAAGGGCTCTCAGTGAGGGGGTTGCCAGCAGCTTTCAGCCACAAGGAGGTTCCCTGGAATTACCTGAGGCATCCATGGGGACGCTGTTAGAGAGCCAGGGAGAGGGAGGCCAAGCTCAGGTCCCTCACAGAGCAGAAATAAAAGTGCATTTGTCTTACTTAGTCAGGAACATTTTATCTCTTGATGAAACACCCAGCAATGGTCAGTAAGGCCAAACTTTTCATGGTTCACCTCTGGAACAGGCTGGAGTCCTCATCCCTGGGGGGATTTAAAAGCCACGTGGATGTGGCACCTGAGGACATGGTTTAGTGGTGGGTTTGGCAGTGATGGGGGAATGGTTGGACTTGATCTTAAAGGTCTTTTCCAACCTAGATACTGCCCCGATTCCACAAGGAGGTGGACAAAGCTCCATCTCCAGCATAGGTCCCAGATGGAGCAGATCCATCAGGGTAGCAGAGATAAAAGCTCCTCCCTGCAGGATTAAGGAACAGCCCCTCTCTCCAGCTGGATTTCCCATTTTACCATTCTGGGGTGTCGGGTTCAAGAGCTGGTCCCAAAAAGAGCAGATCATGTTCAGGTGCCCCTCCTCTGCTTCCGTTTCCACCTGTCCCTGTCTCTGGCTTCATTTCCAGCAGACACCCAGGGCTGTGTGACACCAGCAGGGCCATGGCCCGGAGCTGCCTCCTCCCACGGGCTGTCAGGTGCTTTTAAAGGAAAACCAAGCTTCTAAATGTCTCCATGTCCCCCTGGGTAGATCTGCATTCCCAGAGGGAGGTGCTGAGAAGCCTCCCTGTGGCAGGAAGTGACCACAAGCTGCTTGTGGAAGTGACAGAGACATCAAAGAGAGCAGGGAGTGCCCAGGGCTTCCCCCATTCCTCCGTGGTCCCTCTGGGACAGCGGGCTGCCAAGGGAGCCCTCCTCAAAGGCAGGCACCTGGAAGTCACACTCCTGATGCCCAGAGGTTATTCCACCCTGAGTCCTAAAGGTCCAAATCCAACTTCCCCTGCCCTTTTACCCCAAAACACCCTCACCTCCCTCCCACTTTGCAGTCAGGAGTGGTCACGCCCAATCCTCTCCAATTCCTGTATCCTGTGTCCATCACCCAGTCAGAGATCCCCAGGGAGGAAGAGAGGAGCAGGCACAGGAAGCAGGGATAAATATTTCAAGCAGGGATATTGCTTTCAAGTATTCCCCATCCTCAGAGTTTGCAGCTCAGGGACATCCAGGGCTTTGAGGATTTGCCTTCAGTGGATTTATCTGCCACAGACCTGATCCCTCATGTTCCTGCAAAGCTCAGACCCACCTGGCCCAAATTCCCTCAGAAACCTCTCCTGTTGCTGCTGCTGGAGTTCAGATCTGGGGCACAGCTTTCATGAGAGCAGAAAAAGGCAGGTGGTTCTAACTTGGGGACAGGGGGTGGCACTGCCATGGCCATCCCAAACCACCTGCAGGGTCTGAGAGATCACAGGCCAGTCCGGTGTAACACAAATGGAATTTGTGATCATAATTCTGCATTTTAGTTCTAATGTGTCTAAAGGAGACCTGGTAGCTCTCACATGGCTAAATTTAGTTCTGCTAAGGATAATGTTAAAAAAAAAAAAAGTATTCTTTTAGTAGAATGAAAATTAAATATCAATCTAGATATATCTAATAAAAGAAAGAACAGTTAAGTCATTTTGTATCAAAACCTCTAGTAAATTTAAAGTTAATTATTCTTGTAAATAGATTTTCATCTTTAAATGTTATATTGCACAGATGCTGAAGACTGAATGTTCCTGCTTCTTTTGGACATACCTACTTTCCTTATTTTGTGTATGGCACAGCAAAAGCAAGGAACCAGTCATGAAATAACAAATAACAAGTCACCCAAAGGTGACTCCAGGAAGGTGGGTTTCATGCTCCAGATGACATTGTCTGCCCTGTGCTCTTTCCTTGCAGTTCCTCCAGATGACCCTGTCATTATGGGGGGTCCCATCATCAGCCTGAGAGCAGGAGATCCCCTGAACCTGACCTGCCACGCAGACAACGCCAAGCCAGCAGCCTCCATCATCTGGATGAGGAGGGGAGAGGTCATCAATGGAGCCACCTATTCCAAGGTGAGGCAGGATGGGGCTGGGACGAGGCCTGTGCTCTTCCCTGGCTCATGAAAAGGGTACCAGGCCTGACACTTCACACAAACCCAAAACATTTGGGGCAGCACCCTCAGCTCTGCAGAGCTGAGACTCTCACCCTGCGTCTCCCCATAAAACCTTCCCAGTGGGGAGGCTGAGAGGGAAACAGTCAGGAGGATGCAAGTGAGAAGCCACGAACTGTCACCAGAATGGGCTCTGCCCTGAATTTGGCTTCTCACAGCTTGTAATCACCTGGTGTGGCCACTTCTCCCCCGTTAATCCCACCTGGGTGTGGTGTTAAAGTTGTGTACAGCAGCACTGACCCAGGCCTGGTTCTGGTTCTGCCACAGAACCTCTGGATCAAAGGGGTGGTTGCAGTGACACGTGTCCCCTCCTCCAACTGCAGTTCTCCATGAAAAAATTTGTCAGGGTTCTTGGCATTGTTTAATTTAGACAGAAAGTCTTTATTGGGTCATGAAGGAAATCATCAAAGAGCAATCAGCAGCACACTGGGAATGGGACCCTCACATGTTCTCCTGTTTGTGGGCTGCTGATGGCTGGTGAGTGTGAAAGATTCGGTTACACTTGACAGCTTTAATGAAAATTTCCAAACAGCAGAATTCGAGACCTAAAATGGGTCAGTTTGCAGCCAGAACTTCAAAGAGGGCAGCCAGAGCCATTCCTCGAGCTCACGAAGATCTTTAATAAACATTTCATCCTCTGCTGCCGCCGTGAAGCCTCCATCCAGCCTCAGTCCAGCAACATCCTGATTTGCTGGGGAGAGCAGAGGAGGCAGAGCACCCTCCCTGCATCCTCCTCCTCCTCCTTGCTGAAGCTGAGCTCCTTCCCTGCAGCCGGGGAGGGGGAGCAGAGTGGAATCTGCCCCATCTCCCTGCGTGCCATGCAAGAGGCAGCACTAATTAGAGCCAGAGAGAACTGACCTCTCTCTCTCTCTCTCTCTCCCCCTCTCTCTCCCTCAAATCGAGTGGAATTAATTAAAATCCAGGCCGTTGATGTGCAGTTTTTCACAGCTTATCCCCCTCACCCCCAGCCTTTCCTTCCAGGGCTGTCAGGCCTGGCCCTGAGGAGACAAATTTTGAGCCCTCTCCCTTTCAGACCCACAAGCAGTGGGGACCAGAGAAGGGGGAATGCCCATCTGTAAAATATTTCCACCAAAACACCCTTCCAAAGCAGAGTTTTCCAGACTTCAGACAGCACAGAGATCTCTGGCATTTTAAGCAGCTGACAGGGATGGGCTGGGAGAGGAGCCCTGTTCTGCTTGGGGGAAGGCATCCTTCTTCTCCTTCTTCCTGTTTCAGAGGCTGAACTTCATTTTCTCCTGACTTCCTGAAGGTTTCCACGTGGCCCTTCCACTTTAAAAAAGAAAATCAGCCTTTAAAAAGACTAGCAGACAATTTTAGATGGTTTTTGCATGGGGAAATTTGGGGTCTAGAAACATTTCCCTTTTGAAGCTCCCTGTAAAATAGTTCCTCAATCTGCCTCTTTCTGCTTTTTCAAGAAAACTGAAACCCAACCCAGCTTTCCTCTGATCCAGATATTCCAGCCAACCAAAAAGAATCCCTGTTTGAGTTACTGACTGCCTGAAACCATTCACACTGAGTGATAATTTCTTTGTTACTCTGAATTTCCAGTCCACCAACTGATCCATATGCAGCCCCCTGCAATCCCAGCCAGGCAGCACAGAACAGCCAAGGCTGATTGAAACCCCCCTGATCTGTATTGAAGGGGACAGGGAATGTTACAAGGTCCTGCAGGATTTGGAGGTTAACCCCAAATAGGGGAAATTCTGCACAGATTTAGGGTTCACCTCAACCCCAGCACCAAAAGTGGGGCTGTTCCCCAAGGAAAGAGCACACAGGGTGACAATAAAGCAAGGACAGGGCAGCATCATGAGGTGGGAACAGAGCTGGGGAAGGGGCTGGAGGACCAGGAGGGTCTGAGGGAGCTGTGGGAACTCAGCCTGGAGAAAAAGAAGCTCAGAGGAACCTTCTTGCTGTCCACAACTCCCTGACAGGAGTTGGAGCTGGGGCAGGAGTTGGGCTCAGCTCCCAGGGAACAAGGGACAAGATGAGAGGAAATTTTGAGGAAATGGCCTCAAATTGTGCCAGGGGATGTTTAGACTGGATATTGAGAAAATGTCTTTACTGGAAAGGTATTCAGACACTGAAACAGGCTCTCAGCATGGTGGTGGATTCCCCATCCCTGAAAATGCTCCAAAAACCTGTGGATGTGGTGGAGAGGGAGGTGGTTTAGTGAGTCAGTGCTGTCAGTGCTGCGTAGATGGATGGTCTCCATCTCAGAGGGCTTTTCCAACCTTAATGGCTCTGGGATTCAGGACTGATTGTGGTGACAATTTCTCAGCATCATTCCTTGTCCCATGTGCTCGAGAGGCACAAACCTGTGTGCACGAAGGCTGTGCCACGGTGAGCCCAGGGAAAGCATTAGTCTTGGAATCAAGGAATCATTTAGGTCGGAAAAGCCTTCCAAAATCAAGTCCAACCACTCCCCCAGCACTGCCAAGGCCACCACAAAACCATTTCCCCAAGTGCCACATGCACACATCTTGCTGACATCTGTTTATTTCCCAATAAAGCCCTGTCTTACACTGTGAGGAACAAACTTAGAGAAAACACCAACTTAGAAGGAAAAGCTGCCTGGCAGGGTCCAAGATCCACTGTTGATAAATCAGAGAGAGGTCAGAGGTTGGAGAATGATTAAAAGACTGAAAACCACACAACATCTTGAGAGCTCCGAGGGCTCAGATTATCAAAGTCAGGGTTATGGGGTGACATGACCTCCTGTAAGAACTGGCAGGAGGATTACAGGATGGTAAGGAAGCACTCCCAGGCTCCTGTGCTCCCAAAAGAAGCATGGCAGGGCGCCACAGAGGAAGTCAGATAAATCCAGGGAAGAAGCACAGTGCCAAGGCTGAGCAGGCAGAGCTGGTTACCACCAGGGTTTGGATCTCTGGCCCCCATCAGTGAACACCTGAGAGGTGATGTTTCACCATAGGCTGGGCCAGACCACAGCTTGGCAGCCAAGGACCCATGGCCAGGGTCTGTGTGTACTGCTGGCAGCTGGCATCACCACTCATGGCACAGGAAGTGCCCAGGCAGCTTTGGGCACTCACCTGGCAGAAGGTGACAGCAGGGTCACAAAGCCATTTGCCTCTGGCTCCCTCTTTCCTGGGGTGGTGGGTGATGTGTCTCACTGGAGCTTTCCTCCCTGGCCCAGGCACAGCAGGGCTGCAGGGAAGCAGATGGGAGTTAAGAGCCCAATTCCCAGGGAAGTGCACTGAAATTTGTCTTTGTTATTCCCCCAAGGCTCTTGGCAGATTCCAGCCAGAGGAATTGTTATTGCAGGGAGCTGCTTGGCTGAGAAGCTTTTATTGAGCCTGGGGATGGGGAAAGGGGCTCTCTCTTGTAGGAAAGTCCTTTCCTGATGCCTGTTTCCCCCTCACAGACGCTCCTCCGTGACGGCAAGAGGGAGAGCATCATGAGCACGCTGTTCATCGCCCCCTCGGACATCGAGAACGGGGAGAGCATCGTGTGCCGTGCCACCAACAAAGCCATTCCCAGCGGGAAGGAGACTTCTGTCACCATTGACATCCAGCGTGAGTACACAGCCAGCTGAGCCACCTCTGCCTGCTGGGAGACCCCAGGCTCTGCCCCCTGCATCACTGCCCCAGGGCTGTCTGCAGCGCTCCGGCTCCAGCCAGGAGCAGCACGCTGGGACTGGGGGTTTCTCTTTACTGGGGTGTACTGGTGTATCAACAGAGGCAGGAGATTTCGTGAGCCCTGAGCTCCATTAACTCCCACACTGCAGGGCTATCCTGCTTCCCACATGTCCATGGATTTGAGCAAAAGCAGCACCAGCTGCCCATGCTCTGGGTGGCCCAACTGTGCCCTGATCCAGGCAGGCCCTCAGGGGTCTCTGGAGCAAGGATGGATCCTAAAGGGTTTTGGGTGAGCAAGCAACATCTCTGGGCATGGCCAGTAGCAGAGATAAACCCAATTAGGATTTCTGGTGCAGTTTCCAGACTTACAGGCAGTTCAGTGATTTTTGTGAGACACCTGATGAGGACAGTATCCCTCCCATGACACAAAGCCAGCGCCAGTCACCACCCCAGGGGACAGGGCTGTGTTCAGAGCTGTACCATTCACCCTTTACTGTAAATCCACAGAGCAAAATCTGCCACCCTTCAAAATTCACATTTCACAGGCCTCTTCCCTCCTCCTCTGCAGCAGCCATTGCTCTTGGGTTCCTCCTGACCCGTTCCAGCCATGCTCCATTCACACACCCAATTCCTGCAGCTGTTATTTACCCACGACTTGCAAAAGCAGGATGTTCAGTATTAGCATGCCAGCTGCTTTCCAGAGACCAATTAAAACTGGCAAACTCAACTGAACAAACTCAAGCACAGCAGAAAATTCGCCATTTAAGACTCCCAGCTTTTGCTGCCGGAAGATTACCAGGCTCTTGGGTCGCTGGCTGCATGTCCTGACAGAACTGGGCAGATAAAATGAGATAATAGCTTGGGTTATTTCACAGCCAGCAAACAGCTACAATAGCTGGAGACACACTCACACAAACAACGTGGAGCAGGGACATCATTACACCAGGCAGTACAGTGTGGGCTGGAGACGTGAGCTGAATCCCCAAGCCACATGGAATCTGCTTGGGAAAGAGAAAAACCCAATAAAGAACACCAATTTCCACTCTGAGCTATTAAATACTCCTTGCTGTGAATATAATAACAATAATATTCTACCCAGCTACTAAAAGTATGTTGTTCTTAATGGGGGCTAATGAGGATATCAATTTCCCAAAGCTGGATGGGTGATGGGATAGAAAAATACCAAGATGGATTAACCAAGCTGAGGTGGGATGGATTTTGACCTGGATGCAAAAGCCTGCCCTATCTGCATCTAGTAACAGAATCACAGAACTGTTGAAGTTGGAAAAGACCTCTAAGATCATCAAGTGCAACTATTAACCCAGCTTTAGCTCATGAGGTTTCATTCCCAGCCTTGTGCTCACTTTTCAAAGAGCTAAAGGTGCTTTTCCTAAGCAAAAAATATCTGGGCCGCTCATCTTTCCCTAAGAAATTGTTCTGATCCTGCTTGTGGATCTTCTTCCAATATCTAGCAGAGAAGCAGCACCTTGGGGAGACAAAGAGGTGGTTTCTACAAGAATAAAGAAAAGCAAGCAGCAGTTGCTGGCTGGGGAGCTCTTCCCAGCCTGGCATGAGCTGCAGCCTCCCCTGGACCCTGCACTCTCCACCTCCAGCAGTGAAGGTTGAACTCACACCATAGCAAACATCACCCAGCTGCGTGGTTTGAGAGATGGCCTTGCAAAACAATTCCAGGGAACCAAAAATAATCCTTCCCAGGGAGCAGCAGCCTGGTAAATCACTCCTACTGCTTTCTTTCATTTTCTTCTACAACTCCAAAGAACATCAGCCAATGTTCACAGGCAGCAGAGAAACACCAGGATAGAGGTTATCCCTAGGAAGGGTGTGAGCATGGTGGGAGAGATTATCCTCTTTCAGCTGATGGAAAATTGAAGTTGGGGTCCCATCAATCTCATGCCTGACCATCAGAGCAGCAATGAAAGAGCTGAGTCATAAAACCCTCCCCTTCCAAATAGATTTAAAAAGGGGGGTTGGCAGAAAGAGAAAGGCAAAAACCCCAGTGCAGGGTCTGTGATGGAAACGCTAAGCGGCTCCAGCTGGAACATCTGTTCAATGTGATTTCCGTTCCAGCAGCCACATCAAAGTCAGCCTCCTGTGAGTTCTGCGTCGAACATCACAAGTGGGATTAAAATCATGTTTAATAGTTTGATATGCCATAAACTATTTATACCGCAGGAGCCCAGTGGCTCCATGGAAATGCACACCCGGCGTGCCGGGATGGGGAGGAGCAGGGTTATTCCTTATCCAAAGCCATTGCTCCAAGCCTCTGCACACACATGTGCACTTGCTCATTTTTACACCTTCTTTTGTCATAGCAAGAAGGGATTTGGCTGCCTCTGTGTGTTTTTGCAGGAGGCAGGAGGAAAAGGAAAGTGGGGGGTGATGAGGGGCACATGGCTGTGCAGGGGGGTCTCCTGCTGCGTTTATCCTTGGAGATTTGCAGTGCTGGATTTGCTTTTGTGCTTCCCACTGGGGAGTGGATAGCCCAGGGCTGAAGTGGCATCTCAGGCTTCGTGAAGAGGTTTGGAAGGGCTTGGCCACAGAGGAGAGGAGCGTGGAGAGGGATCTGCACCTGGCAGGGTGCCAGCACAGCCCATGGAGCTCAGCCTGTGGCCATTCCTGAGGTGCTGAGTGGGAACAGTGGGAACTGATGGGTTTGCCAAGGTGCCTCCTAGGCTGCGGGGAGGGTGAGGAATGATGCTGGTCCCAGTGCCAGCCCCACTGCCAGCCCCAGTGCCAGTCCTGGTGCCAGTCTCAGTGTCAGTCCCAGTGCCAGTCCCAGTCCCAGTGCCAGCCCCAGTGCCAGTGCCAGTCCCAGTGCCAGTCCTGGTGCCAGTACCAGTGGCAACCCCAGTGCCCATCCCAGTGCCAGTCCCAGTGCCAGTCCCGGTGCCCGTTCTGGTGCCAGTCCCAGTGCCCATCCCAGTAGTAGTCCTGGTGCCCATCCTGGTGCCAGTGCCAGTGCCCATCCTGGTGTCCATCCTGGTGCCAGTCCCAGTGCCAGTCCCAGTGCCCATCCCAGTGCCAGTCCCAGTGCCCATCCCAGTGCCAGTCCCGGTGCCCATTCCGGTGCCAGTCCCAGTGCCACGCAGGACCCGCACGAGCACTCAGACCCTCTCCTCCCACCGCCTGTGGGCTGGCTCTATCTCATTCCATCATTCAAATTCATTACAAGAAGCCAGGCAGGAATTATAATTGTAAGCGAGTGGAATTACATCCTGATGAGTTACAATTTGTGTCTTTTTTCCCTTTAAAACGCCCCGAAACACGCTGACACACGCGAGCCCACGCTATCCACAGCACCCGCAATACTCGAAAGCCCAATCCCATTTCTGAAAGGCGAGATCAAAGACTTTAATTCATTTCCTTTGCTCGTTTTTTTTTTTTTTTTGTCTTTTTAATTTTTTTTTATTATTATTATTTTGAGTGCAGGAGGGAGCCGGGCTCATTTTAATACAAAGAGGCTCCTCTCTGTAAATCGTAGGCACAGCTCCTAACCCATCAAACAATGGGGAAGCTACTAAAGAGAAGTGTGATTCATACTTAACAAAGGAAGGTGATTAGCTGTTGTTGTCTAACAATAGGGAAGTGTCAGGATGCCTGGAAATGAATTAGGAGCCCGCTATACATCTTTGGGCTGCTGTGTCAGGGAAGCTCATTTATATTCCCAACTGCGCCCATCTTTATTGTCATTTGAATTGCACATTTTAAAATGAAATTAGGGTAAATTGAAAATACCTATAATTTCCCCGTCATAATTTCCCATCAGGAAGGCAGGTGGCTTTGCTCACAACAAAGCCAGGCTCCGGCTGGGTAAATACCGTGGGGAGGAGGAGAAGGAGGAACTGGAGCATCTCTGGGACCCCGCCTTTGCTTCCCCCTCCCTTCCAGCCAAGGTCACTGCCGAGGCCACCTCCAAGACCCCTCTGCTGTCCCCAAGCTGCTGATCTTGCACCTCTCAGGGCTGGAGTAACCCGGGCTTGCTTTGGAGTCGGTTCCCACACCAGTACGCCCAGTTGGAGCCCACACCCTCCAGCAGAGGCACTGAGCCAGAGCCAGGTCACTCCAGCAGGACCCTGAGCTGTGTGTGATGGAGGGGGAGGCCAGCGGGGAAACTTCCATCCCTGTTAAACACAGGGACACTCCTTGGGCTTCGATGGAGCCATGGCTCCACAGCATCCCCGCAGGAACTGGAGCCCTGGAGCATGTCCAGCACTGAGCCCACACCCCAGCCCAGGGCTCTGGGATGCCCCAGCACACCTGAGGCCAAGGGAGGTGCCCCGGACCAGGGGGTACCACCCAGCTTCTCTGCCCCCCTGCCCTGTCACCTGCAGCCTTTCCTCATTTTCCAGCTGGGAAGGCCATTGCTGGAAGACTTGGAAGAGGAGAGAGGCAGCAAGTAAAGCTGAACATCTGACATGTCCTATTTCAGGATGTGTTTCTACAAACATGCAGCAAATACTCTCCACATATGCAAAAACACATCCTCTCCCACCTCAAGGGCAGGAGAGCCCCTCAGCTCTGTTGATGAGCCCCAACACCCTCTGCCATGGGACAGCTTGTTCTTCAGGCACCAAAAAAACCCTCCACAAAGCCATTTCTTTCTGCTTTTTCCCCTCAAATGACATCCCATGCTTAAAATCTAAAGCTGAAGGGCTGACACCCCACTTCAGTCATCATGAAAAATTAAAACAACTCTGGATATTCTTCATCTGAACATTTCAGCCATTTCTTGCTTGCTTTCATTGGTTCTTTCCTAAATTTTATTTGCTGCTAAGGCATTTAGATGCTTCTCACATGAAAAGGAGAGAAACTGAGGAGCATTTGGAAGACTTGAGCAGCCTATGACACCAGTAAGGCCTTGGCAGAGATGATTAGGCTGATGAAAGAGCAGAAATGCCACTTTAAAGTTAGAGGATAGACAAAAGATCATTGTTATACGGCGAGATATTAAACTGGTATGTCTCAAAGCGGGCGAGTTTATGTCCTTAAATGAGAATCAGAGCCAGCAGTCACATTTTCCAAGTGAAATGTTACATCAAATGGTGTCTGTGGCTCCTCTTCCTGTCTCATTCACTGAAGCCCTTCAAGAGAAGAGCAGCGTTCATGGCATCGCCTGTCTGACAATCATTATATGGCTTTAAACTGAAAAATGGCTTCCCACTGCCAGAGGGCAGGGTTCGATGAGATTTCAGGGAGAAATTCTTCCCTGTGAGGGTGGTGAGGCCCTGGCACAGGTTCCAGAGAAGCTGGAAGTGTTCAAGGCCAAGGTGGACGGGACTTGAAGTCACCTGGTCTAGTGGAAGGTGTCCCTGCCCATAGCAGGGGGTGGAACTGGATGATCTTTAAGGTCCCTTCCAATCCAAGCCATTCTGGGGTTTTGTGCTATCACAGCATCAAGGAGTCTCAGTGCTTTTGCCAGGCTTTCTTAGAGCCAAATTTTTCTCTGTAGCCTGAGGACCTGGCAGGCAGCAGGCAGTGGGGGGATGCTGCACTGTGTCTTTGGGTTGCTCATGGATCTGTCTCTGTCTGCAGACCCTCCCCTGGTGAACCTGTCCGTGGAGCCGCAGCCCGTGCTGGAGGACAACACTGTGAAGTTCCACTGCTCCGCCAAGGCCAACCCTGCTGTCACCCAGTACAGGTAAGGTGGCACTCCTGGCACTCCTGGCACCTCAGTGCAGCCCTCTGCTGAGAGCATCTCACCTTCCCCTGCAACACTTCCCCCACCCCGGGTGGCCCAAAAGAGCTCAGCCCCTCTGGCTGTGGTTTCTGGTGGCCATTCCACCTCCTCCCGTGTTCCTCAGTGCTTGGTGCTCCCTGTGCCTCATCCCCACGGCCTCTGCTGCCCCCGTGCTGTGCTGAGGGATGCGATGGCTGGAGCCAGCCCCTCCTCCCTGCTGTGGCAGGGTCCTTATCCCCTCCCTGGTGCCTTGCTGCCCCGATGGTGCTGTTGAGAGCCTCTTCTTCTGTCCCTTGCCGGGTGTCTGCTGCGTTCTGCTGCGTGCTGCTCCTCGGTCAGGGACTCATGAGTGCCTGGAGTGGATTAAGAGCCCTGGCACGGAGCTGGCAGAGCCATCTGTTTGGGGACATCATGAGCAAGGCACACCCAGTGAAAAGTCTATTATAGGAAAATACCTCTCCTCTTTTTGCACACTGCTTTATGGTTTGAACAAAGGAGCTCTGTTGCCATCTCCATGTAACCCTTAAGCAACCACCACAACTGTGCCCAACACGGTGGAGCTGAGCCAGGGAGGGGCCAGAGCAGAGGTGCAGGAGAGGGGGCACAGGGGATGGGATCTCCTTGAGTGGGACATTCTCCCTGAGTGGGTGGGGACATCTCTGCTAGTCTGCAGTGCCCCTGCACTGGCCACGGTGAGCTCGGAGCAGGGCACAGGGGGTTGAGGAGATTTGGAGCAGGAGGAAATGTGTTGCTTGTTGCTGACAGAGGTTTGGGGTGCAGACAGTGCGTGGGGTCCCTGCCAGCCCCAAGCCTTCCTGTGTCCTCTCTTCTCTCTGGTGACCAAGGAAATGACCCGAAAGAGCAGCTGGAGCTGTGCCAGGGGAGGTTGGATTTCAGAGAAAGGTTTTTCCCCCAGAGGGTGCTGGCCACTGTCCAGGCTCCACAGGGAATGGGCACAGCCCCAGAGCTCTGGGAGAGCTTGGACAGCACTCCAGGGATGCACAGGGTGGGATTGTTGGGGTGTCTGTGCAGGACCAGGAGTTGGACTGGACGATCCTTGTGGTTCCCTCTGGCTCAGGGGATTCTGTGATTCTGTGAGTGCTCCAGGGATTGATGAGCAGGAGAGCAGATACTCTGAACAGAGCAGTCACTGCCATGGGCCCTTGACTTTTGGTGTGAGGTCTCCTGCATCAGAAAACACCCCTCCTCTCACAGGTTTTCTGTCTGAGCAGACAAAAGATGTGTATGTGGAGCGGGGCAGGCTGTCAGCACACTTTGGGAGGAGAGAGCTTTGTGTAACCAGGTACATCCCTGTCCCACCTCATCCATCAGCCACTCACCCCTCCTGCCTGGAAGGCCTGAGCATGCACACAGGCTCACCATCCATTCTGGCTCTGCAGAACCATCCATGGATAATAACAGAGGAGGCACCTCCAGGGACAGGTTACCATCACCCGCCTCGTACAGCTTAATTAGTACAATCAAGTTTCCTGGTAGGAACGATCCCTTCCAGCTGGATATCAGCACAACAAAGCAATAATTGTGTTCCTGGTTACACAGAAGAGTTATTAATTCCAGAAGTCAATTAATGTCAAAGATACAAATAGCCCTGGTTTCATATTTACAGCTGGTAGGAAAACAAATCTCGTGGCAGGCTGGGGGAAGGAGCCACGTGGTTCTTAGCCCAGAATTGATTCTGGTACAGTCCAAGGCAAAACAATCATCTCTGGTCAAGGAAGCAGACAGTGGCAAGACCCTGGAAAACTTCTGCTCCATCAGCCTGATTCTCAACAAAGGAACCTTCCACATCACCCAGAACCCAGCTGGGCTGATCCCTTGTACACTGGAGCAGACTGGAAGGCTCCAGTCCAGGGTTTCCCTTTCCTTGGAGAGGGACTTTGGACAA
Organism: Brachypodius melanocephalos; assembly: GCA_013398615.1. NCBI lineage: Eukaryota > Metazoa > Chordata > Aves > Passeriformes > Pycnonotidae > Brachypodius > Brachypodius melanocephalos. Next base: position 1,812,590 of record VZSR01001113.1, on the reverse strand, counting down.
GAGAGTATGGCTTCCCACTGCCAGAGGGCAGGGCTAGATGGGATATTGGGAAGAAATTCCTCCCTGTGAGGATGCTGAGGCCCTGGCCCAGGGTGCCCAGAGCAGCTGTGGCTACCCTTGGGATCCCTGGCAGTGTCCAAGTCCAGGTTGGACAGGGCTGGGAGCAACCTGGGATACAGGAAAGTGTCCCTGCTCAGGCAGGGGGTGGAACTGGATGACCTTAATGTCCATTCCATCCTGAAGCGTTTTGGCATTCTGTGATTGCTTTTGGCTGTTTCCACTCTTGGGATCCATGCCCAAGCCAAGCTGTGTTGCTTTTCTCCACCAAGGAGAGGTGGACCCAACACTCTTCTCTCATCTTTGCTGCCATCTTGGTAGCACAGGTTTTGCTGTCCCCTCTGGCTGCAAATGCCCCTCACTGCCCTCTTCCTTCCTTCTCACCCATCCTGAGGCCACGGATCTTGTCACCCTTCCTTTCCCCTGAGCCTCCATGGTTCTACTTTGCTGCAAATGGCTTCATGGTGGATTTTATTCTTAAAACTAATTGCATGTTTTTTTCAGGCTATGCTTTCCCATTAAAAGGGTTTTGGTCAGGGAAAAAAAAAAGAAAAAAGAGGCATGATAAATGCAATCACTTTGGGTGTTTGATTTCTTGAGTTCCCTTAACATGTAAACTTCACACAAGTCTTTTTCCCTACCACTGTGACAGGCAAACAGGACTCAGCAGTGCTCCTGGGGCTTCCTTCTGCTTAAAGGCTCTGATTGATGGAGGGGGGATTTGTTTCCCTTCCATAAGATCCCACAGCTCTTCACTATGTAAAAGTGGCAGATGTTTCACCACTGAAGCTTGGAACCCTCTGGAGTGGGATGTCCAAGCAAGGAACCCCCTGCACCTCAACACTGGCCAGGAGAGAAGGATGAGATGTGTAAATCTCCAGGACTGAGACATCTGGAGGGTTGAGAAGGCAGAATGTGAGCTTGGTGCTATCCCTAGAGTCACTCAGCACCATTTCACCGGTGAAAATGAACTTATTCTGCCTTTAAAAAATACAAGAAGCGTGACTTTTTTCCCCTCGGACCTGGACCACTCTGATATATCTCCTATAGCTTCCCTCCCTTCCTTCCCTACAGCTTGGACAGAGATCCCAGATCTTCAGACAATATTTATTTTTAATCCTCTCCAATATGTTTGTCAGTAAATAACTCTGAACACAAAGGAAGAATGTTTAAACAACCTAAATCTCCTTTTGTGGGCATAACTCCACAGCCAGCTCCACATCCCTGCTACCAATACACCTGCCAGCTGTCACCTTGCTGGAGTTTTTGAGGAGCCATAGGTTTTGCATTGGGTTTGCATCCTGGATTTTCTTCCTGGGGTCAAATATCTCACCCATAGATGTTTCCTTGGGAAGCATCCATGAACTGGGCTTTTTGTTACGATGAAGCCACTAAACCACCTCCATGGTCCTGCTGACCCAAGATTTTAAGCCTGGACCTCTTATTCTCTTAGTTAGGAGGGCAAGGGAAAAGAAACAAAATCCAACACAATTTCCCAAGAGACAAAAATCCCCCTCTGCCCCTTTAGAGAACATAGTTTTGATGAAATTGAGCTGGTTTTTCCTTAGGAAGTTTTCTTCATGCTCGCTTATATAATCACACACAGGTCGATTTTAGTGCAAGAAAAACCTGGTTGGAAAAGAGACCTCAGAGCAATCCACTCCCAGAGCCAGAGTGGAAAGTTACAGCCTGCACTGTGTCTTCTCTTCTGAAGGCAGAGGGTTAATGGCATTTTCTCAAAACTGACAGATTTTCACAAAATCTTTGGCCTCAGTGGCATTTTCTAAGTGAGAATACTTCTTCTTTCAAATCTGCTGGCATCTCATGATGTTGGGGAGCAGGCAGGGCTGGGGCAGGCTGTCCTGTGCTGGAGGCACAGCTGCTCTGCTCCTTTTCTTAGCTGAGGATGCTGGGGCTGCAATCCCAGCTCTCCTCCCTGGCTGGCAGCAGTTTCCTGACGAGGAGCAGCATTTTCCCCAGGGAGGTTTGTTTGCCCACGATGTCACCTGGGCTGTCACTCTCTTTTGGACACAGGACAGGCTGGTGTCACCAGAAGCAAGTGGAGGGCAGAGGCTGGTGAGGTGTCACAGTGATCCTGAGCAGGGGGTTCTGGCACAGGGCTGAATTAACCCTCCGGAAGCAGGGGTTTGGATGTTTTCCCTCCTTCCATACAGAGCAAGCTTTGCACAGACACATCCTACAGCTTCTGTAGAGTCTTATACCCCATCTGGCCTGGGTTTATTCCACCCCTGTCAGGTTCCCTTTGGAGATGAAGAGCACCTCAGCCCACCAAAAAGCTCCTTGGTGTTGCAAATGCAGCATCCTCCACTTGGAAAAGGCTCAAGGGGACCTGAGCTCCTCAGCAGCACTTCCATGGATGTGTCCCCATGTGCTTTAGCACCATGGACGTGAGGCTGGAAGCCCAAAGAGGCTCCCTGGTATCCCAAGGGTGTTAGGAGAGCACACTAAGATTTCCTCTGCCCCTCCCTTGAGGCACTGTCAGCCTCTGGAGCCCGTTTGCTGGCAGAGCATCCCAGTGCCAGGCTGGAGAAGCAAAGGGCTCCAACTGGCACGTGTGGGCACATCCCACCTCAACACCCCGCCTCTGCAGCTTCCTGGACAGGTCTGGGGAACTTTGGGAATTTACTGGCTTTCTTTTGCTGCAAGCAAAGGGGCAGGAAAGGGAAAGGGAGAGTAATTAGCTGTCGCCGTTGTTCTGCTACCTGCGATGGCGAGGAAAATTAATGGAAGGCAACAGAAGTCAGGGCTACGTGAACCGACTCCCAACCAGGCCTCCTCTTTGCTCCCCTCAGATCTCTCTATTTGCCAATCTTCTCGTGCCTTTTGATGTCTGTTGTGTGTCTGTGGGGTGCTTTTTTTTTTTGCTGTTATTATTTATCACTCGCGGTAAGAAAGAGAATCTTTAAAGTGGCAGAAGAAAATGGGAAGGTTTAATATTGCAGGAGGCAGAGTCCCTGAGCCTTTCGGGCTCCTCGGCTGATGATTATTTTTGCCGAGTTGATGGGGAGTTGGTGCAGGCAGAGCAGTGATACAGATCTCATTCTGTGCATCCACACAGAGCTCTCGCCCCCAGGGCTGGCAGAGACCTTTGCAAATAATGTTATCTGTGGAGGCAGAGGGGGACATGTGGAGCCACCCTCCGGCATCAGCTGCAGTCCTGGGGACCACTGCACTTCCAAATAAACATGTGGGACTGACAGAAAGACACACAGACACAGGGAGGGGGAGACACCCCTCCCAGCTGCTGCTGTGAGCAGCACACAGCTCTTCATAGCTGAGGGAGGTTGCAGAAGGTCCAGCAGGTGCTGCAGCAGGAGCAGAGGTCAGGAGGAGCTGGGGGGCATTTATTTGTCAGCCACCCAAGGGATGCTGCTGCCCGACTTCTTCCCATCCCACGGGCAAACAGGGATCACAGGAGGTGCACTCCAAGCAAGTTCCACCCACCCGTGCTGGGCTGAAGCCCAGGGTGCTGCCTGCCCAAATCCTGCTGCACCAACCAGCTTTGTGAGTGGCAGCTTGCACCCCACCACCCCACTGGCCATGCTGTGCCAAGCTCAGAGCCATCCCACAGCATCCCCTGTCCTCCCCTCCATGTGCTTCCCCCTGGAGCACTGTTTGTTTGTTGGCTCAGGAAGCTGGGGCCAGCAGGAAAGCCCTTGCTCAGTAAACAGTGTTTTATCTCTGAACAGCAGCTCGCTGTCGCTCATCAAATATTAATCGAAACTCAACTGCCTCTTAACAAGGTTTTCTTTAAAGACATTGGGGCTAAAACACACCTGGTGGGAGGCAGTGTCCTGGCTTCCCCCCTGGCTTTGCCCAGGCAAAACAAAGGGACAACAACAGGGAAAAGATCCCTGGACCTGTTTCTCCAGACTTCTCCACAGGATGGGCATTTCCCACCCAGCTTTAGGAAAACAAGTGGATGAAGAGCCCAAGAGCCTTGGTGTCTCCAAGGATTGTACATGCCCAGATACAGGTTTGGAGTGTTTTGGCTGCTGGCCTTGGGGAAAAAGGTAGCAGATTTCTGTGGGTTCAGGTAGATAGAGAAAAATTTCACCTGAGATCAAAGAGCTGTGAGAGAGAAAATCACAATGTGCATTGGCCTGCCTGCCTTACACTGTGCATCTTGGGGGCATTCCTCCCACGGTGACACATTCCCACAGTTTGTTTCAACAAACCTGGGGAGCAGTTCAAACTCTGCAGAGCTTTGCTGCTCTTTACCCTTTGAGCCTTTTCTGCCCCATTTGGGGACCTACTGGCATCTCACCAGATTCATTCATGAGATGCCTCAGTTCCCATGAGGGAATCAAGTTCTTCAAGAGCTCATGCCCCATGTCCTGCTGGAAACAGCTTGGAAGTTTGCTCAGACACTTGAACCAGCTCCCTCATGGCTCAGTATTGCTTTGGTGCCTGGCAAAGAGCAGGAAAAGCAGCAGAAAACTGGGAATGCCTTATCAAAGGGATGGGGAATGGAGGAGGGAAGGAGCAGCTGGCCAGCCCTTGCTTGGCTTGGCAGAATCATTGCACTTTCAGTGCCCCAGTGGATGTGGCTGGATGGACCAAGTCATTGCCAGCAGCACTTCCATCATCAGTCAGTCATGGGCTCAACACACAGACCCAGCTTCTCCAAAACAAATCCCAAGGAAAGAGCCAAGAGACATTCCCTGCCATCCCTGAGAGGTTGGTTATGGCAGGAGTGGAAGCCCAGAATGAAGGTCAGCAAGTCGTGGAATCACAGAATCAATCAGGTTGGAAAAACCTTCTAAAATCGTTGAGTCCAACTGTTACCCCTGCACTTCCAAGGCCACCACTAACCCATGTCCCCAAGTGCCACATCCACACAACCTTTTAAATTCCTCTAGGGATGGGAATTCCACCACTGTCCTGGGAAGTCTGTTCAAATTTCTGACCCACATTTTAGTGAAGAAGTGTCTTCTAATATCCAATCTAAACCTCCCTTGATGAAATTTGAGGCTGTTTCCACTTGTCCCACATCACTGATTCACATGGAGAACCCAGGGAATCACATCCCTAATTCCTCATACTCACTTCCCAGGGATCAAACCTGTTCCCTTGCCAGAGGTCTGCCACCAGGGACACATCCTTAGCAGGATAAAAGGGAAGGTGAAATAAAACTGCCACACCCAGGCAGTGAGGAGAGCTGGGCTCATAAATGCATGCACCATTTTATCTGAGCATGAGCAAGCCACATCTATAACAGAGTCAAGGAATTCAGGTCTTAGGGAAGGAAGAGCCACGGGAATTGTTTGCTGCTGCCAGGTCAGATGAGCAGAAGGAGAAATCACCCCAGACAATGGGAGCAAGATGTCTCTGTTCCATCTAGATCTCCTTTGCTTCTTTGCTTGGTCAATTCCCAGATCCCTGTTCCTGGGTGAAAGGCCAGGGAAAGGCATATTTGGAGTTTAACACCCTTTCATGACATCAGAGTTGTCCCTACCTCTTCCATTCAGCTGAACATATTCACAGATCTGTAGGCTGTAAAGTCCAGAAGGGATTCTTGGATCGTGGGCAGCTGATCAGAGATTCAGGGCAATGATTTCATTGGCAGCTTTTGAGAGAGAAGTGGCAAACAATCCATTTAATGGGCATTGCCTCCAGCCAAGCCAGAGCAGGGGCTGTTTTCCCTCTTCTGGCACTATAAAACCTGGATATATTTTAATATGCAGTTCTGGTGGCTTTGAAAAGTGTCTCCTGGGAGCTGGTGTGTTTTTGTGTTCCTTGCTTTTCTCTGCCCCTTCATAGAAAGCCCAGGATAAAAGTGACCAACCCCTCGTGCCCTGCATTCCCAGAGCTTCTGATCACTGACACCCCAACCAGACTGGCCAATATCAACTCTTATTAAATTACAATCACACCTCTCTCAATATTTAAAAGGGACTGTCAAGGGTTTGAAATGCTGCAGGGCCCCAGTGGCTGCAGACAAGGTGTGAAGTCTGTGGGTGCACAGGCACTTTTCTCCACATCCATTGCACTCAGTGTCCCACTCACAGGAAAATCACCCAGACTTCTCCTCTGGGGATTGCACAGGGACCCTTTCAAGGCTGGGTTGGATGGGCCTTGGAGCAGCTTGGTCTAGTGGAAGGTGTTGGAATGAGATGAGCATTAAGGTCCTTTCCCACCCAAACTATTCTGGGATTCTATGATCTGGGGTTGATGCCTTGAGCTTTAGCTTTCATATTTTCATGTTCAGTGGTGCCCAGGGGTGCAGCTCTGAGCTCACAGTCAGGGTCACTCAGCTCTGCACACAGCATGGACACAAAACAAATCCTTTTCCTGCTGCACACCAAGGACAACTTTCAGGTCCAAAAGCACAACCAAGGGTGGCTGAAGGGAGGAACAAGAAGGATGGGACTGCACAACCTGGAGATGGAATTGGACAATTAAACCCTAATGTGCAAATGGACCAAAACTTATAAAAATATAAAACCTTGTGACCATTTGTTTTGTGATCATTTTGGGTCCACCTTGGGTGCAGCCCTGGCCAGGCTCTTGTCCTGCCCAAGGTGTATCCTTAAAGGCCTTTTAATAAATATCTACTTTATTCTCTAGCTCTGCCCAGTCTCTGTTCCAGATCAGCCTTCCCAAGGCATCAGGGCAGCCCCACAAGGGCTCCTGCAGCATCTCAGGGGTCCCATCTGCCCCGAAAGCTGCAGAGAGATGAGGTGGGGAGCAGCTCAACAAACGCCTGCTCCAGACCAGAGGCATTTCAGCATCTTGAAACAGAATGGTCATTTTGGTTTTGCTGCCGTTTCTTGGCACGCTTTGGACCTTCTTCCCCCCAAACCAGGGGGGATAAACCTCCCTCCTGCAGTCCAGCTTGGGAAAGTTCTCCTTTATGCCAGTGTGCAGTTTTTGTGGCCCTCCTCCCCTCGCTCCCATCTGCTCCCTGCCGCTCCCGTGGCCGTGGCTGCCGTCTGTCCAGTGGAGGAGCGCTGTGAGTCCATATGCTGTCCCTCGGCAGGGCTGTCACCTCTCCTGCTGCCTCCCGCAGCCAAACTTGGCAGGGAAGGGAAGAGAAGCTGGAGTGGGGAAGGGGCCCGCAGGCATTTCACAGCAGTAACAGAATAAATCTAATTTACAGACATAGCAAAATGCAGCTAAAGCGGGTGTTGGAATAAATGCAAAGCACACCGAGGTCTCAAGTTATCGGCACTGTAACATTTTTCCTGACTATCTCTGTTTTCCTGCCTGGGTTTGTCTTTGTAGCTTCCTCCCAGACAACTGGACCTTTGCTCTGAAGTGAAAATGAAAGCTGGGAGAAAAAAAAAAAACACCAGGAAATGAATTCTTCAGATCTCCTTTGTGATGCATCAGCCCCATCTGCCAGCTCCCTGTGACAGGGAATGGAGCATGGATGGGTGGCAGGTGGAGAGACAAGCTGGAAAAAAAGGAAATAAAGTAAAATAAAAGGCACAACTATCCCTGCAGCTAGGAAGTGAGACTGGGCTGCTGGGGGGGCTCTGTCAAGGCGCAGAGCTCCAGGTGAGATTGGGAAGACAGGACTGGAAGAGTCTTTGCTCATGGAGGTGTGAGGACAGGGAGATTTGTCTTCCCATTCCCTGGCTTGTCAAGGTAATGGGAACAAGCGGGTGGGAGATGTTCGGAGGCAACTTGAACTAATTAGGAGAGAGCGTGGAGGAGACAGAGTCTGATGGAGGGGGGGAAAGGAGAGGGGCAGGAAAACGCTTTGTACTGGTGAGCACCGTCCCTGATGCAGAGAGGATGAAAGGTACCAAAGCAAAGAGTGATGGAGCAGCCAGCCCGGGGCTGGATGAGCCTCTCTGGTGCTGGGGCTGCCTCAGGGGGTTGGAGGTTCCAGGAGAGCTCACAGAAATGTGGGGTGCCCCATGATTCATTACCATCCCAGCCAGGACCATCCCAGGAGTCAGCAGCATCGTGGGGTTTCCAAATTCTGCTCCAGCCCTTTCCCAGCATTAGAGTGAACCTGTCTCCAAAGCAGCATCTAATTTCCAGCAGACCCTGGGGTTGTGGTGGTGTTTTCCCAGCCTTGTCAGTCACCTCTCCTTCAAGACTTGCTCCTGGAGCTGGGAATGTGATTCAGAAGGGAGCATCATTGCCTCCTCTGGCCTCCTCTCCTTTTGCAAGAAGAAGCAGCTTTTTGAGCCTAATTTAGCAGTCTTTAATCTGAGTTATTCCAAACCACACTTGCCACTTCCTTCATGCGTTCCCACAGGATGATGGGCTGATTTCACAGAACGAAAAGCCTTAAGCAAATCTTGTCACACAAGAAAATTGATTTTTCAAAACTGACTTTTACAAGATTACTGGTGGGTTTTTTCCCCCCCCCCCATCTTTCTTCTATATCATTCCCTTACAGTCTCACGAGGTGGCTTCAGATCTAAGGAAATTAGAGATGCTGTGACTAAATTGAAAATGTAAAAATGGGGAGAAAAAGGGGAAAAAAAGACACCCAGCACCTCCTCTGCTGCTACCTCTGAAGGATACAGCTGTGTGTGCTTTTGAAGGAGCAGAGCTGTCTCCTTGACCTCTCCCACTGCCATAACATCAATGCCACATCACAACAGAGTCTGTCCAAGGATTATGCCAACACCTCCCAGGGAACATCCCCTGATGGGCATTCCTTGGTGATCCCAAGCTAGATTACAGGGCTTTTTTCACTCTCTCCCTCAATCTGTACATATTATTTTATCTTTTGGAGTTAAAAATCCAGTTTCCCCCTGCTGCTCAGTTCAGAGACATCTCAATGTGTTTTGTTAAAAAAAAAGGAAGACAGAGGAAGAGTTGCCTTGAAGTTGTTTGAGACAGCTTAAAATATGCTAAGCTTTTGTGTTTCTGCCACATAAATAATGAATCCTCTTACAGCTTCTGAGTCAGGAAAGAGGTTGATTTAAGAGGTGTTCAGCTCTGTTTGAGGCATTTCTGCCAGAAAGGGAAGAATGTGACCAGGGAGGAGCGAGGCGTGAAGGTGAAGCAGAGTGTGCAAGGAGGATGTGGGACAGGGACAGAGGTGGCACCCACCACAGCCCTGCAGGAGCTGTTCTAAGGGATTTCACTCCTTGAGTCCCTCTTTGCTCCTCTATTACAGATTTTGGGGATGTTGGGGTGTGTTTAAATGGAGGACAAATCTGTGAGCACCTGCTTCTGTCACAGTCTCTGCCCCAGTAAACCAGTGGGGATTTGGTGACTGCAGCAGCATCAGTGGTTATTCATTTGACTCATACCCCAAGTGCCACCCTTGGAGACATCTCTGCCAAAAGAGTGGTCAGGAGAGCTTCAAAATGCAGGCCAGCAGGCATGGCAGGAGAAAGGGAAAGCCCAATGGGTGCTGGTGTCCCACAACAAACCCCATGGGTCTCAGAAGCCCTCCAGGACCAGCAGGTGTCCTGGTGACTTCCCCATGACTGGACACTGGCAGCCAGAGGGCTCATCCTGCCCTGTACCAGCTGCTGGAATGTGGATCCACTGCTGAGCTGGAGCTGGGAAGTCAGGCTGAGTTCATCAGGAAGCAGCAAAAAGAGGAGAAGCAAGGAACGAGCTGGCCCAGGCTGAGCAGGGGCAGGGGAGCCTTTCCTCTCCAAACCTTTGTGGCAGTGGTACCTGTGCCAAGGACAGGCTGTGCACCCTGAGCACCCTCCCCACCTGGCATGGAGTTATCTTGGCACAACTGTGGGGCACACAGCACCTATCCTTGTACACCCCACCCCAGAGAGACCCCAGGGAAATTCTGATCTCCTCCAACATGAGGCTGGTGAGTAACCCTGTTCACTTCAGGTCTCGCAGATACCCTTGGCTTTCTGTTCCTCTCTAGAAGCTGCTGGGTAATATTGGAGCAAAGAGGAAAGGCAGGATGTTGACTCTGGATTGGAAAGTTATTTGTAAAGCATCAACCAAGGTTTATTGCTCAGCTCCACTTTGTTACTGAAGTGGGAAGTGAAGAACTTCATGGTTGCTACTTTTGGAGCTTTTTTTTGTTTTGTTTTTTTAATGCTGTTTTGTGTTATTTTGTGGAAAAGTGGATATATAATCCCAGAGCTCCTTGGGTCAGTCTGTTATACCAGGACACAGCCACACTGGGTTGTTTTCCCGTGACATGGCTGAGAAGGGCAGAGCTGTGCCAGGGTGTCAAGAGCATTCCAGAGGCTTGGGAGAGAAGAGGGACTTGACCATAATTTGGGGGATGGATGGATGGATGGATGGATGGATGGATGGATGGATGGATGGATGGATGGATGGATGGCTGAGAGAGCTGAGGTTGTTTCAGCTGGTGAAAATAAGGCTCAGGAGAGACCCTATTGCTCTCTACAGCTGCCTGAAAGGAGATTGTAGTCAGGTGGGGGCAGGTTTCTTGTCTCAAGTAACACATAATAAAATAAGAACAAACAGCCTCACATTGGACCACCAGAGGTTTATATAGGAACAATTTCTTCTCCAAAAAGGGTGAACAGCCCTGGCACAGTCTGCCAGGGCAGTGGTGGAGTCCCTATTCCTGGAGGGATTTAGGAGGTGTGCGGCTGTAGCACTTGGGGACATGGGTTAGTGTTGGCCTTGGCAGTGCCAGGTAATGCCCAGATTTGATGATCTTGGAGGTCTTTTCCAAACTGAGCAATTCTGTTATTCCATGGATGAATTTCATACTGAAGAGATGAACAGATCTTCTGGTGAACTGGTAACTTTATTCTACTCCCCAGTGAGCTGTCTCTGTGTTTGCATTAGCATGAGGGAATGGATAATTATTATTCTTCCTCGTGACTTGCCAGATTCCCAAGCTGCTCACGCTCCAGCCAGCAGAAGTCCAAGTTCCTTACATAGAAATCCCTGCCCTTGGCATCTTCTGTGGGAAGATTCCCATAAAATGAGGGCTCAGCCCGTCTCACCCAGGGTGACTCAGCTGCCTCTGTTGATAATCCTAACATGAACCTGATATCCTGCTGATAATCCTAACGTGAACCATCTGATCTAGACACAGTTGAGCCCTGAATAATTAACTGTTCTGGCAGGGCAGGCCAGGGAACCTGCCAGAGAAGGAGCTGTGCCTCACAGCAACCTGAGGGTGTGCCAGGAGTCAGACAGAGCACAAGGAACAAGCCTTGAGCCATGGGATGGGAACAGTGGCTGTCATAGGGAAGGAGGGGCTTTAGGGGCACTGCTGGGGCTGGAAAGTCAGACAGAGCCAGCCCAGGCTGGCGGGCACCGTTTTTGGTGGCCCAAAGCATTGCCTGGGCTGTTTGATGTGTCCAAGGTTGGCCACCATCCTTGAAGTGTTAATATTAAACTTGGCCCAAGGTCTGTCTCCTTTTGCCATGCCAGAGGGAGGGCAGGCCCTCTCATGCTCCAGAGATCCAACCACAAAGCCCTTTGGGAAAACATCCCAAACTCAGGACCAGGTCAAAACCTCAGAAGAGCTTTAAGAGCCAGCCAAGAAAAAGAAAATCCTTGGAGAAGACCCAGACACACAGCCACTCTCTGCTGCATGAGTTCCACGTGCAGAAAGGCACGAGCCATCCCTGCCTCCTGTGCCAACCATTTCTGCCCTGAAATGTGTGGATTTGGCAGCTCCAGGGATCTGGAACAGGAGGTCCCAGCCCAGCATCACTTTCAAGATCCCCAAGCAGCAGCTTCCTTATGCTGATGAAGACCTGTGAGTTTCTGTCTCCATTCACCATTGTCTTTTTCCTGCCAATCCCGAAGGAATTGCATTTCGAGGTGTAAAGTCACAAAGGCCTCAAGCACAGGTGGAAAATAAGAACGGGAATAGAGGGAAAGGCAAGTTCGAGCAGCTTCACAGCTCTAAGATTCACTTTGCACTGAGGAGGAGGATAAACACAGCAGAGAATTAGCTCTTCAACGTGCCAGCATCCATAAATCTGGCTAAAGACATTCTGCTACGGGGGTGGAGTGGGGTAGGAAGACCCCAGAAAAAGACTAATCCTGTTAAACGATTTGAGAAAACACAAGCCACGTGATGAAATTGGATTACCCAAAATAATAGTTAAGCTATTAGTCATGTCTATTGTGTGCCGGGGTAAGTCAAGATGATGCAGGCAGGAAAAATGAAATGCAGCATCACTGCCAAAGGGGTAAAAAACTCCCCGAGGAGAGGTGACATCTCCAAGCTCATCCAGGACTGGGGGGTGACTCACATTCCCAGTATTTCCCCAGGATAAGCAGTTTTGGCAGCTGGCTGTCACAGTCTGAATGGTTTTAAACTTTTTCCACATACATTAAAATGAGGAATTTAATGTCCATAAATTTAACTTCAGGGGGAAAAGTACAATTTTCATGCGATTCCATGACTCTGGGGCCAAAGATTCTTAAATCTTAAATTTTCCTTAGAGGGAAAATGAGTTATTGCAGAAGACAGTGAATTTGTGAAAGGGGAGGAGCAGAAAAACATCCATAGTGGCAAGAGAAGTGCCAAACAGGGTTTGGCAAATGGGGACAGGTTTGGTGCCCAGCCCTGCCATGTGATGGGGTGGAGGAGGAGGGGGAATTTTAAACAGCGGGATTAAAACAGCACAACATCTAAACTGTCTGCATTTGGTTTTGATATGTCACAAAAACAGCTGATTTGCAGAAGAAATCACCCAGTCCATGAAGTTTAAAACAGTACCAGCTTTTCCAGCAGGGCCTCTCTGGTTTCCTTCCAGGGGAGGGACGAGTGTCCTTCCCAGCCTGCAGGGAAGGAGCCAGGGGGGCACGGTGGGCTGGGTTTTGGTCTCTCCATGACTCCCAAGCTCTGTGCAGCACCAGCTGCAGCCCGGCACTGCCGGGGCCATTGATTATCTGCACGCCTCATCAGCCCTCTCCAACTATTCCCCACGGTTGATCAGTCAAGTCATTGACAAGTTAACAGCTTTGTTTACCTCTCCCTCTCGCTTCTGCAGCCAATTTGTTCCCATCACTGTGCTAAGAGAGAGACTCTTTTGATTGGTTTCTCGCCAAAAATGAGCCACGGTGGGTGCATGGAGTGCTGGCATGGCTTTAATTGTGTCATCTGGGAGAGAGAAACCTTCTCAGCTCACTTCTTTCAGGTTCCTGTGCCTTGGGCAGCACAGACTGACCCCAGGGTGTCCCTGATAATCTCTCCTCCAGTACCCAAATGCTCTCCTCAGAGCTGAACTCTCATTGAACATCTTCCAGTCTGATTTGGGGAGCTCTAAGCAGCCCCTCGTGGATTTTTCCCACCCACGGGACCTGCTGATGGTGAGGAGATGCAAAATCCAGGCACTGCCCTTGAAGGCTGCAGCTGATGAGCAATCAGGCTCATCCCAGCCTCCTGGCTTGGCAGGAGTGGGAACACTGGAGCTGAGATGGAAAATCAAGGCAGAATTTTCCTCTGCAGTGAGGTGTTATTATTATCATCAAAATCCCAGAGTGTTTAAAAACAATCCAACCCCAGTAGCGGCAACTGGGGCATCATGGTGAGAGCAATCAGACACCAAACATGTCCTTGTCAGGGGTAAAAGTCTGAAATTTGGGAAAAGGCTGCAATCTTTCTGCTTGTTTATTTGTTTTTCAAAAAACTAAAACATATGGGGATAAAACTAGGCAGGAGGAGATGAGCAGAGATGGCACCTCTGCATTTCCACATTGGAACTTGAGGTTTGCTTCATAGTGCAGCCAAGATCCCTAAACTGGGATAGAGAGGTTTGGGAAGAGGTCATCACCACAGGGGCTGTGTGTGCATGGAGGTTGGTCAGGACGGGAGCTGGAGGCTTGGGAACTTTTCCTTGAGTCCAGTGGATACAATACACAAGGAAATCCCTTTCCGTGTGCTTTCTTCCCTTGTGGTCAGCACAGGTGAGGTCACATCTCAAATCCTGTGAGCAGCTTTGGGTCCCTCACTACAAAAAGAAAAGACATTGAGGTACTGGAGCATGTCCAGAGAAGGGAGTGGAGCTGAGGAAGGGGCTGGAGCACCAGGAGCAGCTGAGGCAGCTGGAAAGGGGCTCAGCCTGGAGAAAAGGAGGCTCAGGGGGATCCTTGTGGCTCTGCACAACTCCCTAACAGGAGGGGCAGTAGGAGGGGTCGGGCTCTGCTCCCAGGGAACAGGGTTAGAGTTAGAGTTAGGGTTAGGGTTAGGGTTAGGTTAGGACAAAAGGAAATGGCCTCAAGCTGCCCTAGGTCAGGTTTAGGTTGGATATTAGGGAAATTTTTTTCATGGAAAGGGTTGTCAGGGATTGGCACAGGCTGCCCAGGTCAGTGGTGGTATCACCATCCCTGAAGGTGTTAAAAAACCCCTTGTGGTTGTGGTGTTTAGGGCCCAGGGTTAGTGTACCCTTGGCAGTGCTGGGTTAGCAGTTGGTCTGAAGATCTTTCCAACCTGAACAATTCCCTGGCTCTGTGATTGCACACCCCAGTCCCCGTGCTCGAGGGCCAGCCAAGCCTCAGGCAGAATCCAGACTGGGGAGAGGTTACCCAGGGCCTGCCCCCTGATAAATGAACCCACACTCAGAGGGGGAGGCACAGGAGCTGTGGAGGAACCACACAGGGCCCACACATCTTCATTAGGGAGGGAGCAGGCTGGAGAGGAGGAATAACCCCATAGATCACCATTATGAAAATTTACCCGTAATAAAGAAATAATTTGTGCGATGCATCACGGCGGAGCCGTGCGGGGGGCACCGTGACACCGCTCGGGCTGGGAGCCTCACTCCATCATTTCTCACAAGGCTGTCACCAGGCAGGAGCCATCCATTGTCCCTGTCCCCTCTGGACCTCCAAAGGATGCCAGAATGTCATCATCAAAGCATCATCTCCTCCCCGTGGAGGACACCAAGGCTCTGGGTCCTTGGGGGATTTGGGGTGGGCTCACAGCATCCTGCTGGGGACAGCTCTCCTGTGAGGGTGAGAGGAGGGGACTGCCACACCACACACTGGGAAGGTACTGCTGGCAATAAAGCAACAAAACCCATTCTCTGAGCAATTTGTAGCAATTAATAGCCATTCCCGGGAATGAAATGTTAATTAATTCTTTCCCTGAGCCATGCATTTATTTAAGGTATTTGTGGGTGTTCTTGGTACTTTTATTAAGCAATTAAAATGCGTCCAAGAAAATATTTATCCATTTTAAGTAATTCTTAGTAAACACGATTTATATGGCAAGCAACCACTTTATTTTGCATTGTTAATTAAAAGCGACGACACACTCCACTTCCCCGGGTTATTCGCCACCAGAGCAGCCCTGCTGCCAGGAGAGCTCGTTCAGAGCTGCTGGCGGCTCCGAAATCCTGCAGGCTGGATTTGTGCAGGGCTTGATGGGGCATTTCAGAGCCCAGAGAGCCCCAGCAGCCCCGTGTTAACCCCCAGTGCTGCTGGAAGGAGCCGTGGCCTGATGAAGACCTTTCTAAAGAAGCTTTAGTAGAGTCCCACAGCTTTCCCAGGGCTGGGAAGTCAATGGTTTGCTCCCACACGCTGGGTGGTGAAGGATTACAGGCAGGGCAGGCAGAGGAGGTGTTTGCTCAGGTGAGCACGGATGAAGTGTGTGTTAGCAAAGCTCCTCCGCAGACTGACACCCTGTGGAGTTTGCTGTGCTCCCACTGTGAGCCTGGGGAACTCTTCCCCCAGCCTGGAAGCCCAGCCAGAAACAGGATTCGTGGGGAAAAGGGGTGGAACTGCCGGGTAAAACCCCTTGTGCAGAAGGAGAAGCAGCTGAGCATCCCACTGAGAGCCCGGGAAGAAGCACGGGTGTGTCACCCCAGTTTCTGGCAGGTTTCCTTCAGAAACCAGAGCAGAAGAGGAAAAAAAACCACTGAGACATGAAAACCAAAACAAAGGCCCAGCATTGTTTAGGAGCTGACAAATCCCAAACTGTCCTCTCTTATTTGCTTCTGTGTACTCTTAGTTGGGAAGCAATCAATGGAGTCAGAAAAACGCTATTTCCCTGAAGAATGTCTCCTTAGAAAAGTTCCTCCCTCTCTCTTCAGTGTTAAAAGGACCCACTGCAGGTATTCTATTTTTTGTTCATTCTTTAATCACTGGCTTTTCAGTGCTGACTGTAATAACCCCTTTGAAACTTGGATCAAAATATCTCTTTCCTGGTTGAAATTTGTTTTCTTCCATCACCCGAGCAAATTCAATTTGCAGAAGATACTGAATTGGGAGGCACCTGGTACTGCCTCCAGAGAGGCCAGAGGAAAACAAAAACACATTAGAAATATGGGAAAGGAAACAACAGAATGAAACCCAGCCTGCAGGGGAAGAAATGCCCATCTGGGGACACAGACTGAGATGGTGCTTGGTGAAGAGAAAGAAGATGAGAAAATGTGCACATCTCTACCCTGGAGCCAGGCTGGGAGAGCTGGGCGTGCTCACCTGGAGGGGAGAAGGCTCCAGGGAAAGCTCAGAGCCCCTGGCAGGGCCTAAAGGGGCTCCAGGAGAGCTGGAGAGGGACTGGGGACGAGGGATGGAGGGACAGGACACAGGGAATGGCTTCCCAGTGTCAGCGGGGAGGGATGGGTAAGATATTGAGAGAAATTATTCCCTGTGAGGGTGGGCAGGCCCTGGCACAGGGTGCCCAGAGCAGCTGTGGCTGCCCCTGGATCCCTGGGAGTGTCCAAAGCCAGGCTGGACAGGGCTTGGAGCACCCTGGGATAGTTGAAGGTGTCCCTGCCAATGGGACAAGAGGAGCTTTAAGGTCACTTCCAACCCAAACCCTTCTAGGATTATGATTCTATGATCTGCATTGGCCACACAACATGGGATGGTGGGAGCAGGGGTGAATTCAAAGCTGGGTACTCCAAAGGTGACTGTCAGTGGTGGAGGGCAGGAAATGAGGACACCCCACTGTCACCCTGTGGGGACCACCCAAGAGGCACAGGGGCACTGGGACAGGTCCCACAGCATCCCCTCAGCCTGGAGAGCCCAAGGGAGTCACAGAAACCCAGGTCCTATGAGCAGGATCCCCATAGACAGACCCTCACCCCCTTCCTGGCACAGGGGAACGCCCCCCTGCCCCTGCAGTGGAGTCTGGCCAAGGGGGAAAATCAGCAAACAGTGACAGGCGAGTTAGTGGCCAAGTCACCTGGGGAGAGACTAAAGCAGGTAAATTTACAGAGTCTGGAAAAGTCCCTGGGTGGCACATTTGCAATCTATAAACACCTTCAAGGGTATTTATACATGAATGAAAGGAGCCCCTGATCTCCAGGCTGGCAGGACCAGGAGCACTGGCTGGGAGCCAGGCTTGGTGCAGCACGGCCACAGAGACAGGAGGAAGAAATCACAGCAGTGGAGGTGCTGGATGGGGCTGCAGGAGCATCCTCCCCTCTTGTCTGCTCCATTTTATTCAGGTTCTGTTTATAACAACTGGCTGGTTAGTGGGTGAGCAAGGCCCGTTATGGGCTCGTTAAAGCCTCAGTGAGTTTCCTTCTGGCTGTCCACGAGCCCATCACGGGAAGCTTTACAAGAGGGCTATCAGCTGCCATTATTAAAAACCAATTTGACATTATAAAAGATCTATACTGCTCATTCAGCCACATTGATTTAGCCACATTAAGCCCTGGAAAACTGGAGCAAGAACCTTGATCTCTGCTGAAGCACAAAAAATCGGTGTTTGTGACACATCTCTGTGCTCGGGAAATCCAGTTTTGCAGCGGCGATGGGTTTTGAACAAATCCATAAAGCGCCGTGCCACGGTTGTTGGAGGGTGTTTTCCCAGGCAGCTGCCATGTCAAACAGCTCCGGGAAACCTTGTTCTGTGTTTTGCAACATCCAGAAGGAGCTCGTCTGAAGTCTGCCCGGCTCAAAGCCACCTCCAGACACTTCTCCCTCTGGTTCCAATTCCTGGTGCTCTCTGGGAACGTCGGGAGCATGAGCTGCAGGTGCAAGGACATGACCCAGGGAGGCCACAGGTCACTTTATCATCATCTTGAATCCTCCTTCTTGCCCTTTGCACTGCAGGGAGGGTGGATTTGTACAAAATAATCAGGGAAGTGCCTGGCACAAGAGAAGCTCTGGATTGTCCCAAAAGTTTGGTGCCACACCTGTCCCACTGACTGCTGAAAAAAATGGTCTCATGTACCTGCTGCCTCCCTTGAGCACCTGAGGAGCAGAACAAGACCCTCCAGAGGCTGGGAAACTGCTCATGGCTGGGAATCTCTACAGAGACAAAGTTGTAAAAGGAGCTTAATGGAGCAGAAGTATTCCTGACAAAGAGCCTGGGGCATTTCCCCATTCACCAGCTGGAGTTGCCTGTCGGTCTCGCTTTGTATCTTCCTCTCCTCTCCTCTCCTCTCCTCTCCTCTCCTCTCCTCTCCTCTCCTCTCCTCTCCTCTCCTCTCCTCTCCTCTCCTCTCCTCTCCTCTCCTCTCCTCTCCTCTCCTCTCCTCTCCGCATTCATTCATCCACAGTTGCTGAGATATGAATTCAGCCCTTTTGGACCAGCAAACCAAACAGGGGATGTCAGGAACATCTCTCCTCTCCGTCCCACAGGCTGTGCTCAGCTTTGATCATGAGGTACCAGAGCTCTGGCAGCTGCCCCCGTCCCTCTCCTGCCCCATCCCCAAGGACCCAGCTGCTGCCACAGCCCTGGAAGGTGCCTTCCACAGCGGGCAGCAGCAGGGAGGCAGCAGGGCAAGGCGGATCCATGGGGAGGCAGGCAGGGAAGCTGGGCTCAATGCTGAGCTCAGCCTCGCAGGCTGACCCCGGACAAGCCGCTTGGCTCGGGCTGCGATTCCCTGCGGGAGGGGAAAGGCGTCAGCAAAGCATCAGTGACCATTCCGGCCTGGGAGCAGCACCTGGGGGGCTCCACCTGTGCGGGTTTTTCCATACGGATCCTCCCTCACTAACACGCCAAGTGCAGCCCTAGAAATTAAATTAAAGCCTGATTAATTATTGGAGGGGGAGGCAGGGAGGAGGGAGGCAGGGGAGGCAAGCTGAAGCGGCCAGTCAGCATCTGTTAGGAGTGTGGAGATAAATGGAAGGCGGGGGCAGGTCAGTGCATACAAATCCCTTCCATCCTCCCCAGAGCCCCTCTCAGAGCTGTGTCACCACGGGGGAGGCTGGGCAGGGCACTGGCAGCGAGGTGCACCGAGGTTCACAGCAGCAGGTGCTCGGGGAATTGGCCCTGGCAGCACTCCGGGTGCTCTCCATCTTGCCATGGACCAGCATTCTGCTCTCTCTCCAGCCCCACTGAGGCACATCAGTGCCCAGGGACCTTCAGCAGGAGCTCCCTGTAGCTCCAGTCGTCACTGGCTGCCTTTGGGGCAGCATGAAAGCAGTGGGGATCCATGGCAGAGCGACAGGAACAAGCAGAGGGGAGCAGGAAGACGCTGGGAGCACCAGGAGCAGATGCCGCTTGGCTGGAAGGGGACAGCTTTCCCCAAAGCACCCCACCCACCCCGTGTGGCCAGCAGCCTGCAGGGCTCCTTCCTCTCTCCAGAGCCCAGCTCCCAGTGCCTGTACCTTTCCCAACCCATCCAGCACAAACAAGGGCAGCCCCAAAACAACAAGGCAGAGACTCCTCAGGGAAACCCTCCTCCCTCCAATTTACCTGTCAGTTGTTTAGGGAGGATTGTTATATGGTTTTTCCCAGGCTTTTTTTTCCCTTCCCCAAAGAGTGGCTGGAGTTTCACGCCGCCTGACAGCATCTCCCGCCTTTCCCACCCGTTCCCGAGTGGCAGGTTGCCAGATGGTGCCCCATTAGGTCACATTTGCTCATTGTTTGGCAAACAGGGCTTAATTCAAGTGCTGAGTTGACAGCTTGTTCTCCAAGACAATTTGCAAGTTGCAGTGTTGCAAATGCCAGCTTGGCTTTTCGGGAAATGTTATTTCAGCTGCCTTAAAGGGATAAAGTTCTCTTTGACTGAAAAAAAAAAAATAAAAGGAGAAAAGGGCCAAAGTGGGGGGCAATAGAAAATGTTTTTAGTGGTTTTGATGTGGAAGGACCAGCAGTGTTGTTCAGGAAGGGGTTGTCATTCTCCATCAAGTAGAGACCCTCCATGTGCCATTCATCCCATCACTGAGGTCCTTCACAATCCTAAAGAACAAGGTGCATTCCCAGTGAAACTGGGTAACAGAATTTTGGTTTCTTTTGGAAAGGTTTCTGTAGGGGTACACATACACATCTCTCTGATGGCTCCTCTCCAGAACCTGTGGCTGTAGTCCCTAAATCCCCAGGGAAGGGGACAATGCTGAGAACAAGTTCATGTCCCTTCTGAAATGGGACAACACACTCTGGGTGTGCTGCCCCCAGCACTGTGACAGCTACACGTGGGGATGGCAAGAGACACAAAACAGCACTATGACAATGCTCTGTTTTCTTTAACAGGTGGGCAAAAAAGGGGCAGGTTATAAAGGAAGCCTCTGGTGACTTTTATGAAACCATCGTGGACCACACGTTCTTCTTTGAGCCAGTCTCCTGCGAGGTCACCAATGCTTTGGGCAGCACGAACATCAGCAGGACTGTGGATGTGTACTGTGAGTAACCTGCTGCCTTCAGTCTGGCCTCCAGGCTCAGCAGAAAATCAGGGAGAAGCAGACACAGCTCAGTCTGCTTTGCCCAGGGTGGCAGGACTTGCTGGGCTCTCCTGCAGCTCACCCTTTGTAAATGCTGTGGTGGTTGGACCTGTGATTTCCTTGCAAGCTCATGGTGGGTCCAGTGGGGAGCTGATCCCTCTGGAATTGCAACAGGCACCTACCTGAGGACTTTCTTTATTTGTGGATCTACCACTGCTCGCTCTGCCCTGTTTGGTTGGAGGGTTTCTGGCTGGCAGAGCCCAGCAGTAACTCCAGTTTCCTCTGCAGTTGGGCCCAGGATGGCGACAGAACCCCAGTCCCTGCTGGTTGACCTGGGCTCGGATGCCGTGTTCAACTGTGCCTGGACTGGGAACCCCTCCCTCACCATCGTCTGGATGAAGCGAGGCTCGGGCGTGGTAAGAACCTCTGTGGGGCAGGGGAATGGCCAGGGCATGGGGTGCTGCAGGAGGCTTCCCATGGAGCAGCCAAAGGTTCACCCAGCAGTGGGTGCTGAGGAGGAGGAGAGATGCTGGGCTCTGACCTGCAGAGCCCTTGGGGAGAAAGCCAAGGCCAACTGGAGGAATTCACTCCCAGTCATTGCTCCAGAAACCACTCTCTCTTTGAGATCTGCCATGTTGTTTCCAAACCCAGCAGTGCCAAGATCCTGCTCACAGTCTCAGCCAGATCCCTCAGCTACTGTTCTATTCCAGGTTTAATAAAGCTGCTCATTGCACAGCAGGGCAGGGGAGCAACAGGGCTGAGACAGCATCAGCCAGTCCATAGCAGAGGGCTGGCCAAAGCCAGCTGAGATTTTCCTGGGTACCCAGACCCTGCTCCAAGGTGTCTGCCACTTCTGCCACCACTTCTGGGCTAAAAATCCCTGAATTAATTCCAGCAGCCTCCCCTGTGCCTGTGATAGAGGTGCAAGTGTGGAGTGTGGTTCTCTTTGAGATTTTTCTGCCTGTGTCATTGCAACCACCTAAATTTTTCCCTTGTATCTTGAACTTACAAAAATGGAGTTTGTAAAAATGCAAATGAATACGAACAGGATTTCTAATTCCACCCAAAAAAAAACCCTGTGGTGTTTCTTTATGCTTTTGATGCCTTGGGAAGGCTGACCTGGAACAGAGACTGAACAGAACTAGAGAATGAAGTAGATATTTATTGGATTTCAATTCAATATATTGAAGGGCCTTTAAGGGTACACCTTGGGCACTACAAGAGCCTGGCCAGGGCTACACCCAAGGTGGACCCAAAATGGTCACAAAATGCACAACCGGTCATGAGGTCTCACACTTTTATAAGTTTTGGTCTCTTTGCATCTTGGGGTTTAATTGTCCAGTTACAGCTTCAGGTTGGGAAGCTTCATGGTTCTTGTTTTCTCTGTTCAGTCCACCGTTGTTTGTGCTTTTTGGGCCTGAAACTTGCACTCATTGTCCTTGGTCTTCAGCAGGAAAAGGATTTGTTTTCTCTCCCTACTCTGTGAAGAGAGCTTACTAGCTCTTAATATGAGGCTCAGAGCTACACCCCTAGGCAGCACAGAATCTGCAAAACAGGAAAGCTAAAACTTAAGGCATTACTTTGGTCAACAGCAGTAAGTGACATTTCCATGCAGCACCAGACTTTGGGCTCATCCACTTGGCTTTCCCAAGGATGCTCAGGAGCTGCAGACACTGTTCTTGTAACTCAGGTAATTTGTTTTGTGTGCAATTTCTCATGGCCCACCTGAAAGGCCTGCTCCTCTCTTTCAGGTCCTGAGCAATGAGAACAAGCTGATCCTGAAGTCAGTCCGCCAGGAAGACGCTGGGAAATACGTGTGCCGAGCCGTGGTGCCGCGGGTGGGCGCGGGGGAGCGGGAGGTGACGCTCACCGTCAACGGTACCTCCTGCTGCCCTTCTGCCAATCATCCCCTCCTGCTGCCCT